>JAXQQM020073998.1:0-121381 GCA_034641835.2 Pinus albicaulis
TATTGGTTCAATTTTTTCCTTGAAAAAAAAAAATTATATTAAAATATTTTATTATTATTATTATTATTTTATTTGTTGATGTAAGTATTATTTTATTATTTTTAAGTGTAATCTTATAAAAAAATATGCTCCCAATCTATATTGAAAAACACCACTCAATAGAAAAAATTCTTTCAATTTAATAAAAAAAAATTTAAAAAATAATTATGCTAGTAATAAATTCTTTTATTTTTCATCATAAAGGCACTGGAATATATAACATTAACTCTATGGTTAATTAAGTTTATTTTATGTTACCTTAAAATATTACATTAAAATTTTATAATGTTTTATAAATTTGTATTATTAATTTTATTTTTAAAATAAAATATTTAAATAAGTTGTTGTTTTGGTCAAGATTATTTCTGGATCGAAAAAACATTGGTGAGAAAATTTTCAAAAACAATGATTGTTGGATTGTTTGAATCCATTTTTTTTATGGTGGAAATGGATTGGGAATTATCAAGAACCCTCGAGGCACCCAAATTCCTGAAACTCGGTCCATATAACCCATATTTCTAAAAAAAATTGATAGATTGTGAAAATTTTGTCAAAACCTTACCAAGATTTCCATTATTTTTAAAACAAAATTGTGTCTTCTTTAAGCTACTCTTTTTAAAAATGTGATCTCAAATTAATTTATTTCTTATGTGAAGCATACCATTAATTACACCGAAGGCATTCCTTCTATGCGCTTTCATGTGCAGACGCTATTCACTACATTGAATCAATAAACTTATATCCTTTCCTCCTTCGTTGTATTAAAATATGACACGTGTACCAATGTATTACAAACATGTGACTGACATTGTTGGGCTTATACGCATTTCTCATTCAGCATGGACATGACCCGCTTCGATAAAGTAGGCTCTCATGACAGGTTTTGTGATATTTGATAATCGCGAAAGCCTTATAGGAGACTCATTCACCAGTTTACCTGCAAGCTCTTACTCATTCACTAGTTTATCTGCAAGCACCAAGAAAATTAATATTTTGGCAAGTAATGCAACATCCTGCTGCCCCAAATTACCTTCCGTGCCTGCATATCTCAAATATCCATCATTCTCCATGATGTTTAAGCCACTTATTTTGGTTCTTTTGATGAGGAGAACTGTGACAAACGTTGGAGGAGCACCATGTGTATATGAAATGACAATTCAGAGCCCTGGAAACGTAAATATAACCTTGGAACAGATGGCACTCTCCTTCCAAAAACAAAATGAGAAGGAAAATTATACAATGAGATTTAAAAGAAAAATAGTAGTTAAAAAAAATCTAGAGGATTCCAAGAGTTTGGTCAAATATTATGGAAATGTGTGAAGGGTGGAATGCAAGTTGTTTGTAGCCTAGTGGCCATAGACTTCGGCGTTCCTTTTTCACCTTTAGGTGAAATTTCTAGTTTAAAATTGTGATTCTCTTTTATGCTTTGCAAAAACAATGTTATAATCTAAGGTCTCTATATGGCTATGCAATATGAGATCAACATTTAATTAACTTTAAATGATTATAATTAAAAAATATAAGTTTATGATCAACTATTGGGGTACATGCACATAATTAGCCTTAATTAGCTTCAATTCAACTCTAGTTATTACATGTGATGTGTAGTTGGATTTACCCAGTTAACTCAAGTGCTTACATATGGTGTGCACTTGGCTTTAGTTAGTTAACTCTAGTGCTTGCAAGTGGTGCATGTGCACATTAACATAACATAAAACAAACTTAGCTTCAGTTATCTTTAATTATATATAGTTATTTCATGATAAATAAGCTTAACTTAGTTGCTTTATGTATTGATTCTAAAACTAATATTGAGTAATCAAATTCATTCTCAATTCCAATTTTTCTTTTTCAATTCTCGCAAGTTTATGCAATTATTATTCAGCCATATTTGTATTTGTGCTATAATAATTTTACATGGTATCAAAGCTAAAGGGGATTGGATTAGGTGCATGAACAATATTTTGCAGTTTGAAAATCAAAATATTGGATAAATATCGCAATTGTTACTACAACTACAAGTGAAAGAATGGATTTATCATATTCAACTCTTCTTAATTCGTATAACTACTTACAATGGAAGCCAAATATTTTGCTTCACCTAAGAGGCAAAGGATTTTATCAGATAGTCATGAACACAGAAGCTAAACCCAATTACATCGTTGAAAAATCCATATAATTCGACAAGATAGATGAGGCTTTTGGTCTTCTATAAGATTGTCCATATCTCCAACATTTCATTTCCATATGGACACATGCCACACTCAGAAAGAATTTTGGAGAACCTTGGAGAATTTGTTTTGAAAGTAGCATGAGATGTGGGCTCATATTATTGAAAATGAGATAAATTAGATCCAAACAACTTTGAGAACATTCAAGATTTCTTTACGAAATTCAAATCATTGCTTGTATAATTACATGATTACAGGATTGATAAATCCAAACAGGAAGGTCATTTGATTCTTTCTATTTTCTCTAAATTAGGCCCTAAATATGTTGTTTTCGTTTCTACATTTCATATAGTTAGACTTGAAAATAGAGAAAAATGGAAAATGCCCAAAATTGATGCATTTATTTAGTCTCTCATTCATGAATGGGATAAGCTCATCAAAATGGGTTCATAAAAGTCTCCAAAGCACATGAAATTTCCATGCATTAGAAAAGAAAGTCCAAATTGAAAGAAAAAAAACAATCCAAGTGCAAAGGAAAACGAGGAGATCTAGATCCAAGAAAGGGAGGAAATCCAAAACCTCAAGATGATTCTTCTAGCTCCAAGGGTAAGAAGGGAAAGAAAGGAAACTACAAGTATCCTTATTGTAATAGAGGTTATCATCCTGAATTCTCTTGCATGTGAAAGACTATTGATCTGATGGCAAAGACTCTTCAATAAAATAATCTTGGTCATCACATTCCAAAAAGATCCAAGAAGAAGACAGAGGAAAAACCATCAAAAGCAAAGGGTAATGGTCATGCTTTGATTTCTCTTCATTCTACACCACAAGAATATATCATTGACTTCAGAGATTCACATCATATGGCTTCTTCAAATGCATCCTTTTCTTCCATACATGCATAGTTGGGACCTCCTATTCTCCACGGGGGACAATTCTACAGTTCAAGAAACTCAACAAGGAAGAGTGCAATTCGAAGATGTAAGTTTTGAGAATGTCTTACATATTCCAAGGCTTTACATGAATCTTATTTCAGTGTATTAGATGAAAAATATAGGAACCAAAAGGAAAGTGGAATTTACCTCAAATTCTATGATAATTTATGACATGCAAACCAACATGAAGATTGCATCTGGAAAGGTAAATGATCAATCTCGTCTGTATACATTTTC
Organism: Pinus albicaulis; assembly: GCA_034641835.2. Classification (NCBI taxonomy): domain Eukaryota; kingdom Viridiplantae; phylum Streptophyta; class Pinopsida; order Pinales; family Pinaceae; genus Pinus; species Pinus albicaulis. The sequence continues at coordinate 3,383 of JAXQQM020073998.1, forward strand.
TGATTTTGTTCCTCAATCAAATTATATTTTTCTAGTTATGCATGCAAATTTAGAAAGTAATATTTGGCACGAGAGATTTCGGCACTCCAATTTCAAATATATGCAACAACTTAGCAACAAAGAGATGGTTAAATGATTGTTTTCCATTGAATTTTCAAGTGGTTTTTGTAATGGATGTGCTCTTGGAAAGCATCCACAAGACAAATAAGAGAAGGGGCATGCATGGACAGGCTCTTCACCTTTGGAGCTTATACATAGTGATATCGTGGGTCTATTTTTAGTACTTTCAATGAGAAAATCAAGATATGTAAATTGTCATTTATATATGATTACACGAGATTCACTTGGTTTTACTTCTTGAAACTCAATATTGAAGTTTTTCAACATATACAAATTTTCAAAGAGCATGTAGAAAATAATTCTAGAAAACACATCAAGATACTCCAAATATATAATGGGAAGGAATATGTCAACAAAAATATCCAAAATATTTAATGAAGCATGCATACAGTTGCATCATATAGTTCCTTACACTCCACAACAAAATGAGGTGGCTAGAAGGAAGAATCGATCTTTGAAAGAGATGTCCATTTTCATGTTTCATGCAAGATCCCTTTCATCATAATTGTGGGTTGAAGCTATAAATTGTGCCTCATACATCAATAATATATCTACTCATAAACATGTTACTGGAAAAACACCTTTTGAGGCTTAGAATGGCATGCAACCTGAAGCCAGTAATTTTGCATTTTAGGATCTCGAGCATGGGCTCACATTCCTACAGAGAAGAGAAAGGATTTGGAGCCTCAAAGTAAAGCATGAATGTTTGTTGGATATTATGATGATGTCAAAGGCTAATATTTCTTGATATCAACACTGAAGAGCGTTATATTTAAAGGAGTGTAAATGTTTCTCAAGATATTTTACATGCACCACCAGATGAACCTGTTACCAAGTTTCCCTCACCACTCATTAATGAGTATGCAGATAATACTTTAGATCAGAAGTTTGATCTAGATGAGCCTTTTCCTGTGACACCTATTGGACCACTAGTTTTTTAACATAGAGATCATACTTCCTCATGTATTTTGGAAGATTCTCGACCACCTTCAACACAAAAATGGTGCATCATGAGTGATCTCCTAGATGACCCTGCCTCAATACCTTAGTTTTAGGAAGATTCAAATTCACTCTTATCTATGGAACCATGCATGCCCATGCAAACTTATATGATGTATGCATCTGATCCACATACTTGTGCAGAAGCAGCTTGGCATCCTGAATGGGAAGCAACAATGGATGAGGAATATAGCTCTCTCATTGAGAACCATAATTGGGATCTACTTCCGCTACCTTCCAATCGTAAAATTGTAAGGTGAAAGTGGGTTTACCATACCAAGAAAGCAACAGATGGCCAATTTAGTCAATATAAGGCATGGTTTGTAGCAAAAGGTTTTCAAAAAGTACATGGTGTTGAATATGGTGATACTTTTTCTCCAGTGGAAAAAATGGATTCCATTCAGCTAGACCTATCCATTGCATCATCAAGAGGATAGGAGGTCCATCAGATGGATGTCAATAATGTCTTTCTTCACTTTGATATTGAGGAGGAAATATACATGGAGCAACCATAGGGATACATGCAAATTCATCTATGGTATGCAAACTAAAGAATTCTCTCTATGGCCTCAAGTAGGAACCTAAAGCATGGCATGAAAATATGGATTCCTATTTGTTATCTCAAAATTTTGCAGGCTACAAATTTGATTCCATTTTTTTTTTTTTTTAAGACAATTGACTCCTTGTTGATCATAGTACTCTATGTGGATGATATTTTTATAATAGGTAGTTCAACTTCTGCCATTGGTGAGATTAAAACTACATTGCATAAGGGTGAAAATGTGAAGTTGGGTTACACTTTTTGCCCTTTTTTGAGAAAAAACTTTCATTTTTTTTCAGTTCTTCAACTTTCTGCAAGCTAAAAATTTTTTTTTGCTTAGAATTTCATTTTGCAAAAGAAATAAAAGTTGTCAGAAATTCGGTTAGCTTTCTATTACTTATTTTTTGGAATTTTTTTTATACACATTTGTTATGTCAACTTAGCGTTTCTTTGAGTGTGTGTTTTTTAACAATCAATGGATTCATAAGAAGTCATGTTAATACACAATGTTGTATTCTTTGAAAATTTGTGTTTTTGAGAAACAAAATGTGTTACAACAATCTAGACAGAGTCTACTTCGGTTTCGTCATATTTACAAAGCCAATGGATGCATATCATAATTACTAGAATTTTTTGAACTGGTCCAATATGAAAAAATGCATATTTTGAATATGTTTCATGACACAAGAAATTTCTTAACATATAAGTTATAAACTAAAAATCTAAAGCTACCCATTAGAGACAACGGACCAATGTAATGTATGATAATTTTTTCAATTTTTTTTTACAATGTATTTTGGAAGATACATAATTTTGATTCACAGAATCACAATGACCGTCAGAAATTGTTTGCATCCATTTTATTACAAAATTAATTAAAATTAGTAAATATTTATGAAATTCTATGAAAGTTTTATTTCCTGAAAGTAGATTCAATTCTGAAAATGCTTGTCTTGGTTCCAATAGTTAATTCAAAATGTTTCATGGATTTTAATCAATCCAAAGTTGTAGAAATGTATTATGGCCTTAGCTCTGCGTAACTGGTGACACGTTAGTTCGGCCGAACTCTTAAACAAAGTTTGGCCTAGCTATTTTCTACGCTGACGACACATTAAATAAAATGACAAAGTAGTTCGACTGAAATATTTATTAGAAGTTCAGCCGAACTTTTACTTATCTTTCCATTGGTCGGAAAGTACTGCCAAGCCCCTCCAAAAAAACATTTCGCGGCAATATAAATTGCCGCGAAACCATTCATTTTTTTCGCATATTTTCACACGTTTGGTCTGATTTTACAAAAGTCTTGATCTGATTTTGTGAAGAATTGTTTTGGGTTTAAGGACTTTTCTTGGAGGTACATTCAAAGGAATTTTCTTTGAGACACATTATTTTCGTACATTTGACCTGATTTTGCAAGGAATTTTTTGGGTTTAAAGAATTTTTTTGGAGGTACATTCAAAAGTTCTTGGAGATACATTCAAAAGACATTTCTTGGAGGTATGTGATACAATTTTTTGGGTTTCATTTTTTTTTTAACTATGAATTTGGGCTTAATTTTGAAAAGACAATTTTTGGTTTTGGGTTGAAGTAAATCTTTTATGATGATTTTTTAAAATGATTTTTTGTGTAACTTTTTAAATGAATTTTTTTTGTAGGACTTGGAAGGAAATATTTTGAACTTCGTTTCATTTTTATAAGAATTTTTTTTCTTGAATTTTTTAAAGTAAGTGTTTTGGATTGGAGTTATGTATTTTTTGCTAAAATTTTAAAATGAGTTTTTTTTTAAATTAAATATTTTGTGATGTTTTTTTCAATTGAGTTTTTGTCTAAATTTTTGAAGGAATTTTTTTGAACTTCATACTCTATTATCATGGGAAATTGATGAAATTGTACGAGAAAATATGATCGAAAAAGAGACCCTGAGGAACGTAGAGAAGAGATGAGACAATCTCTCAAAAAAAAGATAGAAGCACTCTCTAATATTGAAGGGGAAAATCAATCTCAACTAGTAGTTGAAACAGGTATGTAAATATAAATATTATGATTTTGATATATTTAAAATTTTCCTAGTGTAAAATGTGAGGCTTAATTTTTATTTGATGAACTAATTTGAAAAATATTTTTCAATGTAAACAAAGAGAGATATTCCTCAAAACATTGATGATGAGATACAGAATTTTGAAAAAGAAAGTGAAAGAGATATTGAACCAATTATTGAAGATGGTGAAAATGATGAAAGAAATTCAAGTGAAGAAATTGAATCACAAGGTATGTATATATATATATATATATACACACATACCTTGTGATTCAATTTCTTCACTTGAACACATGTTGAACACATGCACATATTATTGAAATTATACATATATTTATTAATTTAGTTATTTATTGAATATGTAAACTTATTATATACTATTCATTTGAATATGTACAGATGAAATCAATGTCAATGACGAGATGTTAGAAAATGTTGACATTCACACATATGGAGATAAAAAAGTTGACCATTATATACGATATCATGTTAACCGGATTTTTGAGAAGTATTTCATAAAGGAAAATGTGACAGTTCAACCCCAAATGTTGAAAGGTCTCCTATCATTAAGGATATTAAAAGAATCTACGACTTATTGGGTATTTGAAATGAACCAAAGATAAAAAAATGAAGGAAAATGTGATACAAAATATAAATAGTGCTATAAATTCAATGAAAATATCTAGACAGAAAAATGTTTTAGTTGTATGTAGAGAAATACATATGGCAGTGGTTTCATCAAGTACTAAAGAGAATCGCTTGGTAAAATCTATGGCACGAGCATTAGGAACCTCGCGAAAAACTTTGCACAAACATTGGAAATTTTGGTTGCAAATATATGTAAATGATGAACTTGCTTGTTGGAGAGCTATTTGTAGGCAACCATATAGATATAGACTTGGAGAAAATGTTAAAAAAATAATATATGAATATTGGAAGAACAATTCGCGTGTCTCTCCAACTACAAAGCATGTGATGCGAAGAAGAATAACACAAAATCAGTACGAAGAACATGAAAAACATTTCTTGGAAACCAGTCAAATAGAGTTGTTCAACAAGTTCAAAGAAGAGAATCATGAAATTCATGTTTCAATCAGTGCTTTTGTTCAACAAAAACCATGGTATTTAAAACCTATCACCGTATGCGACACTTTTTGTTTTCATTACCATGTGGAATTTGAGTTATATTATGACACATTCCTTGATTTTTGTAGAACATTTTGGAAGGATTCACCTCCTCCTTCCACTATCCGTGATTTCATATCTCAAATTCTATGTGAAAGAGAAAGCGATGAACTATTTTATGAAAACAAATGTGTCGGTGGTAAAAAATGCGATGATTGTGGAAATTTGACTAAATTTCAAAGCAAATATCGTACTGATATAAATGATCAATCATTTTCCAACATGAAAGTGAAATGGAAGAGATATGAATATATCCATACATCGATTCAAGGTGCAAATAGTGTTAAAATAATTGAATTATGAGAAGAAGAAATTTTTGTGATAGACTTTTTTTAGAAAGTTTGAGGCAGAAATTTACAAATACACCAAGCATTCCCATAGAGCTCGATGGCAAGACTTGAAATTCAAAAAATCTTGTGAAGTTGTTCCTCCAGAGACCATTTTGTCACTAATTGATTTTGCAGAAAACTATACATTTGTTCTACAAAAAGAAATTCAGAGTGAATACTATCATTCTAACCAAGTCTCCATGCTCGTCCATATTTTATATAGAAATTTTGAACAAAATGTCTATCATATAGAAATCACTAGTGAAAATCGACATATTATTAAAGAATATCACTTTTATATAGTGACCATCGTACACATGATACATATTTTGTGCAACATTGTTTTGGAAAAATTTATGATTCCTTGAAAAATCGTGGAATAAAATTCAATAAACATTGGATCTGGTTAGACGGATGCACAGGACAATTCAAATCTACCCAATCATTCTTTTGGTTGTGTTGTCTTCATAAGAAAACATGCATTGAACATTGTTGGAATTTCTTTGAGACTAGCCATGGAAAACGAGAACATGACAATGCAGGAGCATGCATAAAACAAGCAATTCAAATATATCCAATGAACCCCTCTGCAAGCCAAATTATGGACGCGAAAGAAGTTGTTCAATGGTGCATCGTTGCTCTAAGCCATGAGACTAACTAATCAAGGGAAGTGTGAAGGTACATTCAATCTAATTTTTATTGAATATCTAATTAAATAAACATTGTACATTTATCACAATGATTATCTTTGATTGTATTTTGATATCATATTTACATTCTTCTTTAAATTTTCTATATAAAGTTTTTTTGGCATATTGGAATAGAAGACGTATATAGATCAATTAGAAATGACGTTGAAACAATAAAAGGAACTCGAAAATTGCTTTCAATTAAAACAAAGTTGTCTAAAAATGTGTTTGCATTGGATAAAAGAAAATATTCTTTTTTTTGTCCTGTTTTCATAGACAACACAAAATCTAACGACGTTTGTGAGAACAAAATGTATGTAAAATTTTGCAAACATACATAGCTAAATACAAAGGGAAAAATGTCCATTGCAATATTTGAAGAAATGTAATCAGAGGAGACTACAATATCATCTGATGGTGATCGAGTTTCTAATCTTGTTACAGAAGGTAACGTTTGAACTTCTTTCTAATGATAAAGATCTAGAAATAAATTCGAATATGTATAATTTTGTCAAGTTTTTTTTATTGTGCAAGAGATGTTTTTGCTGTAATTGCACCTACTGACAATGATGAAAATGTGAAGTATTATTTGATGCGTTGCACTAAATGAAAAATGAAATTATTAGAAGACTATAATGATCACGGATTTCCATATGAAAGAGGATCTATTATACTGAAAGGTTATTTTTTCAAACAAACTAATCAAAGTGGGAATTTTGTTTACTTTGAAGACTATGAACCTGATTTCATAAGTTTTCAATATAGTCACTTAGTATGTGCAGCACACATAAAGTTGATCGAGGTTCAATAAAAGAAAAAAACGAATATTAAGGAATGGAAAATGTCAAAATCTGATCATGAACTGATTATTGAAGATGGCACTCCATTGGAATTTTTTTGATTGAACTGCCCAACAATTCATTCTCTTTGGATTTTATGTTCTAGAACATCCAGTGCTCAATTAAAAATTGAGTTGACTTGTTATGTTATCTTTGCAAGTGTTTGCACATGTACAAATTGTTTTGGTACATGCACACTCTAGTATCAACTGAAAGTAGCTTTTTTATACATGCATTGATGAAAAATGTTGCATATATGTGTGTGTGTGTGTGTGTTCTAGAATGCAATTAACTGTTCGAGTAGTTTTACTATGTGCATTGATGAAAAATTTTTCACGTACTCAATATATATGTTCTAGAATGCAATTAACTAAAAGTAGTTTTTCTATGTGAATTGATGAAAAATGTTGCATGTACTGGATATATACACAAACTCAATGCACGCATTTTTTCTTGTGGGATTTTTTGGTAAAATGTATCCACAATGTAAATAAATTATCCGCAGTATAATTTTGTATGAAGATTCCTTTCAGACAAGAGACTCGGAGCACTTCTTCGACTTTTGGTGGGATTTGACCCACATCTCTATTCCTTATTGAAAATCTAGTACAAAATTTGTCTGTCCAATGGTCGAATATGTTCTATGTGCATTGATGAAAAATTTACATACTACATATTATTTTTTGAGTGAAAAAAAATTAAAAAACTTACCAAATGTACTTCAACCATGTCTAAAACTTGAATTTTAAAAACTTTTTTATTATATCAAAACAAATTACTTCACATGTCATGCCAATTGTAGTTCAACTATCCAATAAAAACATTAACCATTTAACATTATATCACATGCCAAATGTAGATTAAAATGGTATCCAAAACTTAGTTTTAAAAACTTTTTGATTATATCACAACATTACTTCACATGATTAATATACTTCAACCATCCAAAACTTGGGTTTTAAAAACTTTTTGATTATATCACAACATTACTTGACATGCCATCCAATTGTAGTTCAACTATCCAATAAAAACATTTAATATTATATCACATGTGCCAAATGTAGATTGAAACCATCCAAAAATTAAGTTTTAAAAACTTTTTGATTATATATCATGCAACATTACTTCACATGCCATGCCAATTATAGTTCAACTATCCAATAAAAACATTTAACATTATATCACATGCCAAATGTAGATTGAAACCATCCAAAATTATAGATCACAACATTACTTCACATGCACATATTACTTCACATGCCATGCCAATTGTAGTTCTTGACTATCCAATAAAAACATTAAAAATTTAACATTAAATATCACATGCCAAATGGAGATTGAAACCATCCAAAACTTAGGTGTTGAAAATGGAAACAAGAAACAGTGAAGGAGGCCTCCTCAAACATCTTTCCTGATCCTAGTTGGAGATTGATCACCTAAAGTAGGTGGGGACCACACATGTGATTTTTGTCGAAAAGTCTATTTTTAGACTATGTCTATTTTTAGACATATGGAGCATGGTCTAGGAGTTGCGGGATGCTATTCTTGGATGATTGGTCAAGTTGGTAAAAATAGATGGACATATATTTTTAGACATACAGGTCGAAGTCTATTTTTAGACTGCCTGTCTAAAAATAGAACAGTCAAATATTATTAGCCCTTAATAATATTTAGACTATAAACATTATCTTATCCTCTTGGAGCACTTCAGTTTGATGCTTGGATGTGGCACATGCAGCTAACAGAAGGAAATACGCTTTTCCTAAGGGTTAGTTGAGCTATTGCATGGTTGACTTCAGTTAGAACTCATCTTGCAGAGTTTGGTGGAGTTGATGAGACAGTTGATGGAGTTGTGTTCTGTTTAACTTAGTTGAACTAGTTGTATTTAGTTAAACTAACTAATACACTAGAGATGAGTGGTGTGAATTAAATATTATTTAATTCACTAATTATTAACTCATAAATCAACTAAAGAACACATCAGTTAACTCAGTGCATGTACAGTTCAGTGAAGACCAGTGGAAGAGGTAGGAGAAAGGGTGGAGTCTACTATCAGTTGTGACTATACCATGCATGAGATTTGCACAAGCTTTGATTGAGATTGCCAATGAGAATTGCGCAGTTAAAGCTAGGGGGATTTGATCCTTGATCTCATTCATTCTCATCTTGGATTGCGCAGTAGAGGCAGGCAAACTGTGGAGGAGTTTCGAACCCGTGACTTGTTCAAAACTGAGCTAGTTTGTGTGTAACTTTTGGAGATAGTACTGAGTACTTGTGAAGAGTATTGTACTATGATTGTTACATGATTCTCTATCATTATAATATACAGATAGTTGGGGGTTTTCAGCTATAAGCTTTCCCCATTACATATTGTGTTCATGTGTGTTTGACTATTGTGTTTATGTGCGCATGCGACTGTTTCTATTTCCGCATATTGATGATCAATTGTAGAAGAGGTTATGTATTATGCATGAAGCTTAAATAGTGTGTAATCAGGATAATCTCGGTGAATAATTCAGCAAATTATTCAAATTTCTACATGGTATCAGAGCGAAATTGATCATCGGGATCTATTACAGTGATTACAATTTATTTCGGTAGACAGAGTCTGTAACGGGCCAGGTAGCCTCTGGATCCATCCTTTCTTTGAAAGGTGATATATCCAGTAAACGCCCCTACAGTCGATCTCTGTGCTAGAAATAATTTGTTCTCACAGATCCAGAAGCAGTTGAGTTTTGAGCTTGGAATTCGAATTTTTGCAGCAGTTTTTTCTTGGTGTTGAAGTCAAAATGTCTTATCAAGGATTGTGATTGGAGTATGCTCTTGAAGGCAGCTCGAATTATATTGCATGGAGAGATAGGATGGAGGCGGTGTTAGATGATAACGGGCTGAAGGATTTCATAGATGCTGAAGTCCCAAAGCCTACTGATGCTGCTCAAGTTGAGGCTTGGCAAAAGAATATGGCAAGGTGTCGAAGGATTCTGTTGGAGGGCGTGAAGGATCACATAGTATCCAGCCTGCATGGAAAATCTTCTCCATAATTGATGTGGAAAGCGTTGACATAATTGTTCCAGAGCAAGAGCGACCAGAGGAAGTTGGCGCTTAAGGATAAACTCAGGAAAATTAAGATGGAGAAGAATGACACTATTCCAGTATACTTGACAAAGTTTGTCCACTGCAGGGATGAGCTTGGGAGTGTAGGAGTTAGTGTGGATGATGAGGACTTGGTGAGCTTGGCTCTCCTTGGTCTTCCAAAGAGTTGGCATTCCTATGAGGATTCTGTCAATGGTCGGGATAAATTTCCAGGATGGGAGCGACTTTGGTCGGATCTTGTGCAAGAGGAGATAAGGCAGAGTACCAGGGATGGATCTTCATCCAAGGCATCTAATGAAGAAGATTGCGCTTTGGCTGCCAAAGCAAGGAAGGGGAAGGGTAAGAAGAATGCTTCTCAATCCGGTGCGGATGGTAAAGAGTGTGACATGTCCAAAGTGAAGTGTTTTCACTGTCATGATCATGGACATTACGCCACAAATTGTCCACAGAAGAAGAAGAACAAGCAGGCTGCTGGAGCTGCAGCTGTTGAGGCTCTTGCCCCGCAATTTCAGCTAGACTTCTCATTGATCGCATGCATGGTGTCTAGTGCATTGGGATCGGGGTGGTATTTTGATAGTGGCGCTTCCTTTCACATGACGGGAGATGTGAATCTTTTCAGTGACTTGGTGGAGAAAAATCTCTAGATGCATGTTGAGTTGGGCGACAATGGACGATACAATGCGACCGGCATTGGTACCATAACCTTTCAGAGGGAGTCAGGTAAACTCATTCTTTTACAAAATGTATTGCATGTACCAGGTTTAACAAATAATTTGATCTCAGTCGCAATGTTAGAGGATAAAGGGTATGAAGTTGTCTTTAGAGAAGGGAAAGTTTTCCTTCGGCACAAGGCAACGGGACAAGTCAAGAAGGTTGGGATTCAGGCAAAGAATCTCTACAGACTTGAAGTAGATGGGATGTCTACGGAGCTTCCTACTGTTGGGAAGTGGGAGAAAGACATGCAACTGATGCTTGAGAGGGAGCAAGTTTTGCATGCAGGTGAAAGTGAACCTCGGGGTGTGGAGTAGCCACAAGAGGATCATGGAGTGGGAGAGACCACTCATGCAGAGAAATTTCGTGCCAGATGGGCAGAGGGAGTGCATGCAGCTATACCACCAGGTGAGAGGTGGGGCGACATGCATGATTAATCCCAAGAGGAGATTTCTGGGCAGGATTCATGAGATGGTGTGGATCTCATGAGTTGAACCTGGATACGAGGTGCCCACAACGCAGCAGTAACAGATCAGTTGGATTGATGCAGGCAGATCAAAGTGACAGTGTCGGATACTGGAGCGCGGATCAGAGTTGACAGCAAGTGCAGAGTGCATGGGTGCAAGAGTTCAACATCACAGTGGTTCCTGATGACATGTGCAGTTGGTACCAGCAGAAGTCGAAGACTTTGATGATAGATGCATCAGACTGATTGAGTTGTTTGGAGACTATTCAGTTTCGGAGATGTTGCATGCAAAGGGTGCATGGCGCATGCATGGAGTTTCATGGTGCATGCATGAGTTTGCATGGTGCATACAAAGGGTGCATGGCGAATGCAACTCCATGCATGTCGCATGCATGGACTTGCATGGCGCTTGTGAAGGTTGCAGGACAAATGCATGGAGTTGCATGTCGCATGCAAAGACATTCCTTTCTTGTTGAGAGGGAGTGTTGAAAATGGCAACAAGAAACAGTGAAGGAGGCCTCCTGAAACATCTTTCCTGATCCTAGTTGGAAAGTGATCACCTAAACTAGGTGGGGACCACACATGTGATTTTGTCGAAAAGTCTATTTTTAGACTATGTCTATTTTTAGACATATGGAGCATGGTCTAGGAGTTGCGGGATGCTATTCTTGGATGATTGGTCAAGTTGGTAAAAATATATGGACATCTATTTTTAGACATACAGGTCGAAGTCTATTTTTAGACTACCTGTCTAAAAATAGAACAGTCAAATATTATTAACCCTTAATAATATTTAGACTATAAACATTATCTTATCCTCTTGGAGCACTTCAGTTTGATGCTTGGATGTGGCACATGCAGCTGACAGAAGGAAATACGCTTTTCCTAAGGGTTAGTTGAGCTATTGCATGGTTGACTTCAATTAGAACTCAAGTGGCAGAGTTTGGTGGAGTTGATGAGACAGTTGATGGAGTTGTGTTCGGTTTAACTTAGTTGAACTAGTTGTATTTAGTTAAACTGACTAATACACTAGTGATGAGTGGTGTGAATTAATTATTAATTAATTCACTAATTATTAACTCATAAATCAACTAAATAACACATCAGTTAACTCGGTGCATGTACAGTTCAGTGAAGACCAGTGGAAGAGGTAGGAGAAAGGGTGGAGTCTACTATCAGTTGTGACTATACCGTGCATGAGATTTGCACAAGATTTGATTGAGATTGCCAATGAGAATTGCGCAGTTAAAGCCAGGGGGATTTGATCCTTGATCTCATTCATTCTCATCTTGGATTAGCAGTAGAGCGAGGCAAACGGTGGAGGAGATTTGAACCTTTGTGGCTGTTCCGTCCGAGCTAGTTGCTGATCATGTAACTTTTGGAGATAGTCTTGATACTTGTGAGGAGTATTGTACTATTATTGCATGATTATATCATTATAATATACGAGATAGTTGGGGGTTTTCAGCTGTAAGCTTTCCCCATTACATACTGTGTTTGACTATTGTGTTTATGTTGTGCATGTGTTGTTTCTATTTACACGTAATGATGATCAATTGTAGAAAGTTATATTATGTGGAGAACTTAAATAATGTGTAATCGGGATAATCCTGAAGTGAATAATTCGACCAAATTATTCAAATTTCTGTAAACATGGTTGATTAACACTGAACAAGTACTTTCAAGTGTATTAGTATAACGTAATGTTAAAACGGTGGTCATCTGTCGGTTGAGAGAAGACACCTTGTGGTGGGAGAAGTCAAGAATACCTTGACATTGAAGATCAGGGCGTGACATTGGATGCATTTCGCAATACTTTAAGGACAAGTACCTAACCTGCGTTTATGATGAAAATTATAGGGAATTCTATGACACGATTGAGAAAATGACAACTGGATGAATACCTGCTTCGAGTTCCTTCCCCTATTAAGATACGTTCCTTATTTAAGGGATAGAAAAGGCTAAGTTTCAACAATTTTACGAGCGGTTTGAAGCACGCAGAAGACGAATTGAATTCATGGATCCGACGACCACGGACGAAGCAATTTGGAAGGTGAGAATGTCGGCGCACCGGTCCAAGACAGATAAACGGGCAAGAACCAACATGCATGTAAAGGGCATAAGGAGGTCCGATTTCAAAATTTCAAGAACCGGTAACACAAGAATTCATGAAATTGAATTGAACGTGTTTTGGGAGAAATCATAAAGAACCCGTGGCACCGGAAGAAAACACGAAAACTTACGACAAGCCAGCAAGGGAAAAATCGACCGCCTTTACGGTCATTGGGCGTGTGGTGGCCGTTCACTATTACAGAGCGCATCACAACGGGAAGAAACTGATACGTTAGCCAATCTACGGAAACACTCTACGGTGGGTGATGTGCCGGGAACATACCAAGGGATTAATGCAGCAACAGGAAGTTGATAAGCGATTGCCAACAACGATAAGTAGAAGATTGGAAGGGTAAGCTACTGCTTTCGCAATGTGTTTCTATTTTAGTTCGGCCAGTGCAATTTTATTATGCAAACTTGGCTCAATAAAGTGCTTAAATTACAAGGTACTTAGAATTGAAAAAAATCACAGAAAACAAGCGTAGCTAGCCTAGAAGAAAAAAGGGAAAGTTTGTGCCAAAATTAAGACGTATGTTGAGTTGAAACTTGGAAATTGAATGTGGATGCGAATGTGTTTCCTTGGGATCTACGATGTATTATTGGGAATGGATTGGTTGGAGGGGGGAGACACTAGACAACGGTAGTATGAGAAAATATAATATGTTACGAATGCAATATAGGACTACATGAGAGATACAAGGGGAGATTAGAAACCCTACGACTCACGATGTTATTACAACCTCTCAAATGAGTAAATGTGACAAGGAAAAGTTGTGGTTATATGTATACACACGTGGCTTTACTAATGCTAAAGAAAAGACTCCTATGATGGAGAAAATACAAGTGGCGTAGGATTTCATGGAGCGCTATTTTCAGAGTGTATCAGTATTGCCACGAAGGGATATTGATTTCACTATTGAGTTGATGTGAGATCACCAGTTTAAAGGCCCCATGTCTAATGAGTGTGGAGTTAATGGAATTAAAGATGAGGAAATTGCAAAACTATTGAACAAAGAAATACATTCGACAAATTATTGTCCTTAGGGAAACACGGTGCGATTTGTGAAAGGATGAAACCGTGCATGTATTGCAAGGTTATAGACAACTCAATAATTTAATGGCTAAAGAATAAATATCATACACGAATTGATGACCTATTTGATGAGGTGAAAGGTACTTTTTATATTTTCAAGAATGGGCTTGAGTCTTGATACACCGGATCTAGATAAAAGATGAGGAAAGTCTGTAAAACTACTTTCCGTGCAGGATGGGGCAGTAGGACCTTGGTATTTACCATTTGGTTCCCATAATGCACCATCGACATTGTGATCTTTGATGCATGGAATATTTTCACCCCTTTTTGGATATCAGATTTGTTTTGATGTTCATAGATGATATTTAATTTGTTCCGAGGTCCGCAGAGGCACCGAAGAGGCGCAGGATGGTGTTGGAGATGTTCTGGCCCATCGGTGTATGCTAATTTCAGAAAATGTGATTTCCTCGAGGAAGAAATTGGTATCTAGAGCCATGTTATTTTTATTGAGGGAATCAAGAAGTTGATCGAGAGAAAATTAAGAAAAAATTGTGGAATGGCGAGTAACCAGAATATGGTAGATATCCGATCCTTTAAGTTGCTTTAGATATTATCAACATTTCATTGAATGGTGCAGAGAATATTTTAACAGTGCATCTTTGCAAAGAGGAAAAATATTCGAATGGACTATAAAGTGAGAAATAATTTGAAGCAAGTTGAAACATTTTGCAATGACTGTATTGGAAATGTTGAGAGTAGTTGATTCAATAAAGAAATTTGAAGTGTCAGCAGTGCTTTTAAAGAAGGATTTGCAATGATTCTTTCCACAAAAAGAGAAGAAGGTAATTATTTTCATGAATTAAGAAAGTTAAGAGCATAAACAACGATATTCATCTTACAATATTTAGAGTTGACGGTGGTAGTGCATGCACTCACGATGTGGAGGCACTACTTGTTCCAGGAAAAAAGGTTTGTGTTAAAAATCGACCACAACATCTTAACCGGCTACTTTAAGCAAGTTGATCTTAACTCTCGATAGGCAAAGGTGGAATTCTTCTTAAGTGAGTTTGATATGGATATCTAGCATGTGAAAAGGTAAAAGAAAATTGGGCGACGAATGCCATAGCCAATCTACATTGTGTTTATGAGCTTTTTTATAACGATTGAATGTAAGTTTTGGATGGGAGAAGTAAAGGAGGAATTAGGAAGGATTTTTGAATACCATTTTTATGGAAAAAAGTGGAAGGCTTGAGGAAGTCAAGAAAAACCTCTTGACTACATGTTTTGGTAAAGATCAGCTGTAACCTTTAAGGAGAAGATGTATATTCCAAGGCGAACGGGTTTGAAGGAGATGAGTATGAATGAATATCACCTTGATGATACTTAGGACATCCAGGATACCAAAAAGTGCTAACATAAATTAGAAAAGCTGTTTACGGTGTGGTATACAAATAAATATTGCATAATATTTGAACAAATGTGCAGAGTGTTAACAAGTTAAGATAGAGCATCAACATCACGATTTGGATTGTGGTGACTATTACGATGCTGATGGAAATGGTATATCCATGAGCTTTATTCTTTGGTTGCAGATCACAATGAATCCATTATGGTGGTGGTTGATAGGTTGAGCAAGGCGACATTTTGTATGCACGTACGCCTGTAAAGCCCTTGTGGATCTATAAGATGTCTTTTGGGGGTGTTTTTAGGCCATGGTGTTCCATTTGTCATATGGAACAAGGATGGTGAGATTTACTTCACAAATGCAGAAGATCTTGTTTACGGGTTTGGGAACCCAAGTTAATTTCACCACCGCTTACCATCCTCGAACGGATGGAAAAAATAAATAGGTAAAAACAAATCCTGTGGGATATTTTGTGCATGTGCGACGATGCCGGCGGCTAACGAGACCGGAAGAATATTTTCACTTGGTAGAATTTTCCTACAACAATGGTTATCGAGTCTCTTAAGTTAAAACCTTTCAAGGTTTTGTGGAAGCGACAATGTCGTATTCCTATCAATTGAAGCGGCACGAAACCAAGGCCGGTGTGACACGGATGTTGGGCGAGATGGGGTTAGAAACAAGAAAATCAAACAAAAAATTTGAGAAATTTTAACTCAATATTAGCGAAGGTGTGTGGATAAGAAGATGATTTGTGAGAATTTTGGGTGGGAAACCATGTGTATGAGGATTACGACCAGGCAGGGCTTTCAAGGGTGAAGCCTCATGACACTTAGAATTAGCTCCCGAGGTTACGGACCCTTTCATATATTGGAGACGATGGGACGTGGCATGGGATTAAAGCTGGCCGTCCATATTCGGAGTGCACAACATGTTCCTTATTATCCTTACTAAACTTGCTATGTGCATACTTTTAAAAGCATGTAATCCATTGAAAAGTATTCGGGCGGTGGATTGGCATCCTAACTTAAACTAACTAATATTTGAGAGTTTAATTCAAAACTTTTCTATATGTAGGTCGACAGGACAGGCGCGATTACACGGTCAAACCTCGGCCTGCTCGATCGAATCGTCAACAAAGCAGGCGAGGCCATCACCCATGTTAAAGTGCGTTGACTCTTCGACTCGGATGAGTCTACCTGGGAAAGGTGAAGGATTTGTTCGTAGGCTTTCCTATGGTAACGTGAGCAAAGATGAAACATGTCGAGGATGGTGTTTTATTCCGAGAGGGAAGAGATTGTGACAGTTGGTTTAAATGTTAACTAGTTGTCATGTTATGTAATTTTAAAGTGACTAAGCATTTATGTTCTTGAAAACAGAGATTATACGATAAAAACAAAATAAATTATTTTTTTTGGCTAAAAATTAAATTTATTAATGGAATGAGGGTTCCATAAAACAATCACCATAGAGTTCCATAAATGCAATATAACAATCACTATCCAAAATCCATATATGTCTTTGACATTAAAATTTCGGCATGAAAACATGAAAACGGAGTAAGAAAACTCTTATTGAAGGAGTATGAACGTGGAATCATCACTTACTTGAAAGATGCTACGATGCAAAATTATCGGTGAGGGAACCGGAAAAAGACATATACGAGATCTGTAGAGTATAGGGCTCTCTTGTGTACATATAAACACAGTTAAAGAGGCTGACCCAACATGTAAACACGGCACTCCTTGCATGAGAAAAGGTGCCATCAATGTAAACGGAGCTCGCTTGTAGTTTGGCTACTGTCTCTAATAGGAGACCACTGTGTGTTAGGTATCGAGAGGAATAGGAATATCGAGAAATTCCTAGTAGGGTGACCATCCTTACGGTGAGATACTAGTAGTTTGCAAAGTGGAGTGTCCTTTTTTAGATAGCCCATTCGCTAGGAAGTATTGTTTTCCCTATGTGTAGCCATAGGAGTCTTGTTAGGTTGTACTGTAGATGTTTTAGTGCGCTCATATGTGTGGTAACCACATAATGTTAGAGAGGATAAACCATATATGCCATCGATAATGACTTTTGAGTGCCATAAACATGTGCATTGGACGGACCCAAGTTATAAGCACCCATAAGCCCACTCCATAAAGCCAACAATTATGCAATGTTATTTGACCCTTTACCTCCACATTCCAGCGTATATGCAATCTCCCAGTGTAATTTTGATGGAGTGCACATCCCATCCAAGCTACGCCATGCCATGCCCCTTTAAAGAAAATTAACGCTGGAGAGGAAAGTAAATTGACAGGCGAGGTCAGAAAAGGTAGTGCCTTCAGCTGATGGTGAAGATAAACCATAAATCCATGTCCATAATTGTAGTAGATGAGAATGGATGCATCCTTCCTTCGAAAGATAATTCATTTCCTTACAATCCCAAATCTCCACATAAAGAAAAATGACGAAGATTTAGAATTTACATTGAACTTATCCTAGGCGAGTGGATTCTAGACAACTAGGCGTCACTGAGGATGGTAGAATATATGAATACCGAAGACCAAATTTTAAAAACAAATGAACGAAGAAAAATAAAATTAGCCTTGATCATTTCCTCTTGTTCCTAATAGGAACGTAAACCGGAGACCATAGGCCATGTTTGTTGGGATAATCCCTTGGTACAGCAGAATTTCTTTCCATACAAGCCAACCAAACAAGATGATCTCCCGGTGGGAATCTTCCTATACAGGATATGTTGAAAACTTAAGGGATTTTTCCTCGACCTCACGACAAGTAATGTTGGGTATATATCTTTAAAAAATCAAAGACTCCCCTGCCATGGCCCCATACACGGAGATGGGTCTTCGGCCTCATTAAGAAACGGGCCGCTAGCTTGTGATGAGTTGTGGAGTTGGCCCAGGTCAATAACATCACTGCCACGAAGTCTAGGGTTGTTCTCTGATTTCAAAATCGGTGCACAAGTAGCCCCGTATAAAACCCGCCGCAGGCAGGGGGAAGCAACCTGTGCGATAGCCAATCGCGATGGTGTTCCTCCAAGTGCGAGTTCACACGATTCCACGGTTTGTCATGACGCAAAAAAATTATTTTCCCATTTCCAAACACCATGGCCGGCTATCGACCGGTGGTGGCATGAATTTTGAACACGTGCAGAATAAGTGGGGAAGGATCTTGTACAAAACATTTGAGGCGTTATGGGTCTAACGAGGTGGATCCCCCCGTCATGCCGCATTTGATTATATCTTGGACCATAACCGTGTCCAACAATATCCCTCCCACAGAAGCACGATAAGGAGTGTTAGAGATGAAAATTTGAATGTTTGATCCCCATCCACCATATTTCTTGGGGATGTTGAATAATCCGATTTTCACAAATGGTGTTCTTAACCATAAGAGCCCCAAACCATAAAAATTGAGAATAATAGAATTTGTGAGATATCTTGTGTGCAGAATGAAGTGAAGATGTCTGATATCACGAAATTGGGTCAATGTTGCTTGGATGAATATACATACACACAGTGACGATAACGAGTCCATTTTGTTATCTTGAGCTTAGATTTTCCACCAACCATGTCCGGTCTTCATGCCTATATCCATGAACAATATGAAGCCTAAGTAGTTGAAACCTTCATCCCATGATTTGTTTGGACCCCCATGAGCTGTGATAAAATTTTATCTCATTCACATCCCCATTCTCCAAAAACTAGGAAAGATTTTCCTTTGTTAATGCTAAGCCCAGGACGGCTCCCAACAATTGAGGCTCTGGTGGTCCAAACAATAGTTTACGAGCCTTCTAAATGAAAGAAGATAATAAACAAATAGAGAAATTGAGTGTATGGATGAGAGGAAGAATCCCATAAATATGCCTGTTTTTCCATATTCATAAGGTTACTAAAACCATCCATAATGAAAAGAGAATAAAAATGAGAGGACGGAGGCTGTGCTCTGTCGTGACCTCTCTCGACTTCAAAAGAAAATTCGAAGCAAGCCATTTATGATCACTACATATCTAAACGAAGATACACAAGCCATAATCCATCTAATGTTGACCATAGTCATGTTAATATTCAACAATAGAAGTACGATAAATAGCCAATCCACACTATCATAAGCCTTATATGAGTTGATTTTCATGATAAGAGCTATAACACTCGACGTATCAAATGCATTACCTCTAGAAGCGACGATAGCATCATGAATTGGTTTTCATACATAAAAACCCATATTTTTCATCGGATATATGTCTTGGCCAGAACCCCTCTAATCTTTCGGTGGTATAATTTTTAGATATATCTTATGTATAATGCGCATGTTTCATTGGTCTAAAATCAAGAAGGATTTGGGTGCAAAATTTAGGAATAGGTGCCGGAAAGTAGGATGCTGTCAATGGAATAAACCCGGAATGTGAGCACATTCCACTACAACTTTTAGCTCATGTATCCTTTAAAAGTGGATAAAAAATTAACGAGCCAGCCATGCGGGCACAGGC
This sequence comes from Pinus albicaulis, assembly GCA_034641835.2. Lineage (NCBI taxonomy): Eukaryota > Viridiplantae > Streptophyta > Pinopsida > Pinales > Pinaceae > Pinus > Pinus albicaulis. Next base: position 23,435 of record JAXQQM020073998.1, read on the forward strand.
TTTGTCATGGGAAAAATATTTTAGAAGAGCTTCAATTTCTTTAACAATATTTCTTTATCCATGTAAAGGTTTATACTTCATCGAAACATATTTTCCATATTCTCGAGAACCCATATACGGCTGGTAGCAGTGGGTTGTAGATCTCCCTTCTAAAGGCGAATGTGAAAAGAAAACTCTTGTATCTTTGTGGGTGATAACAATAGCATGTGCTTCCATCAGCTCTCTCGATTTTCCAAATGGAATTTTTTGTTTTTCGAGCATTAGCGAATGGTGAAAAACTTTAGTGTTAAAATCCCCCTCCTTTAGCCATTGTGTTATGCTCTTTAAGCATGTCCCTCTAGATCTTTAATATTTCTAATTTACGCTTCTCTAGTTTCTCAAGAGGTGTTTGTATACGCATGGTTCGGTGGTCTCATTACCATTCCTTTAGGTGTCCTTGTCACCATGACAATGATAATGACTAGCTCTTGTTGTAAGGGTCTCCTTTTTCTTTATTTCCCAAGCTTTAGTGAGAGATTTAATGACTTTTTGATGGGTCTTTCATGAATAAACCATCGCACTTTTGAAATCATTCTTCCTCCAAAAATCCAATACCATCGATTATAAATAGGGTCCAACTTGAGCCAAATTTTTTTTTAAGATTTGAAATATACTAGTCATTTTTTCCTTGGCCATATTAAAGAGATAGAACAAAAATCATGTGATACGACAATTGATACCACCACTGCCGATCTCAAATTCCCATAATGTTCAATAATCGATCACATAACATGGCCAGTCAGGGCTCTTACCAATGAAATCCCCATTTACTCCTCAATTTGTCCATCGGAACAAGGGGTGAGGCCGATATCCAATATGGTGAGACTCATTGATTATACGCAATATGAGTCGACCCCGGTGGGTCATTATAAAGCATTGTGAACCCATGATTCATCTGCATTCGGAGTAAATTTCGATACGATAACCATAAGTTTACTAACTTTTAGAATTCCGGAAAGAGTGCATTCGAGCCCAGGAAGGATGATCTATTTTGACAAGGCGCATAAATATTGATAATGTGAAAGGTATCGGGATAACCACGAATTAGTTAACAGTCGGAATACCTTCAAAAAAATTTAAAAGCCTAAAAATTTACATAAGATGGATCACCTTAGCAATGGCTCCCCCCTCCCTCCCACAATAGAGATTAGTGTCATTTAGCATGTGACACGACACATCGATAACATAATCTTGATGGCCTTTGTTAAAGAGCACAATGTTTCTTCGAAAAGATCAATAATAGATTAATCTCGTTGAGCATATCATGTAGGTGTAGATGTTTGATTCACCCATACCTCATGTTAAGGATGAGAGTCATTTCGGCACACTATCGGGGCCGTTTCTCTAAGTGCTGAAAATCTTCGACGGAAGGAGATGGGAACGTCCATTAAATCATGAAAACCATCTTGAAATAGAGACTTGGTCTTGAGACGACCCCATAAATGCTTGGTCCCATCTTTTTGACGTTTTAGGACCGTAATGCGATGAGAGATAGGTGAAATGGAAATGGAGGACTCCAAAGAGTTGATCAAAAACAATAAAATCGACCCAAGTCAAGTTTCGAGGGTTCCAAGGAGGGTATAAACACCTTATTCACAGGGGATTCTAGAAGTTCACGAGCAGATTATCATAATAAGATTGCGGGAGGCCCATTCTAGGAGGCATAAGGAAGGTGACACGGTAGTGAACCAAGGTTGAGATAGACAAGGAGAACATCGAGAATAAATAAGTGAGCATGAGTTCACAACCTTATGGCTAATATACTCATCCAATTGCAAATGCGTGGGAATATTTGATGCAAAAATATTGTCATATTCATCATTAGACTTTATGACAAGGGACAAGACAACAATGGGATTGGGTGGGATAACTTTCTCACGTGGTGTGTCCCATTTGGCAAGCATAAACATATTGCTCAAAGGATGGCTAAAGCCTTACCCAATAGATGACCATCTTGTGAACCACTATTTAGACTTTCCTTTTCTTGGTGACCATCAAAACTCTTTTTTTTCCACGAAGAAAGCATTTCGAATCTCATAGAGTAGTTACCTTTCGGATACTTGATGCAAAGTGGCTGATCAGGCCATCTAAAGGGCAAACTCCAATAATCAACCCGATTGTATACCTTTTGTAGTGACCAAAAACTAGATCAGCATAAGGAAGTCACCCGAAAAACTAACTTCTATGAGGAGCCAGCGATCCTCTTGTCATTTGTGTAAGGAGACGCTGGGGGTCGATATGTTTTTGCCAGCCAATGGAGTCCCCAATTTCCTTGAGGCCTTCGAAAAGTCCGAACTCAGAGGAGAGAGCCGGAAACTGCCCATACCACCTTGCTTTTGGGGCCTCATAGCGAGTTGAACAAGATACCATGGCAAGAGTTGCATGGCTCGACACTACGACCCATGTTTTACGGTACATCAGGGTCTCGTTACGTGGCAAGAAGTGAATGTTGAACTAGTTGTTTAATAGTGAGCCTCATGGCACGGAATATGTCCCAAATGGGGCACTGAAACGTCTTCCATGCCATTTATCCTTCTCCCGCTACACGTATTCTAAAAACATCCAACGACCAACCAAAGTGCCCACTTTTGAATGCGCATGTTACCCATGATGGTACGCCAGCACGCGCTTTACTTGATTAACTTTCTTAGGAGGTTGCATGAGCATTCATCGGCGATACGACCATGGGAAGCACCTTTTCGAGCCACCATCGGTGACCGCCACGGTTGCCACAGGTTCAAATTCTGCGAAGGCTCACCCCGGCATCTAATCCCGATAGCCAGGAAATGGTTGGGAAACCAAATGTTCATCGAGGCCCAGGTCACTCGACATATTTTCTACGTAGCCACAGAGTGGTGGTGGAAATGGAGCCTCATGCGTAGACATGTTTGAGCAACAAGATATCATATACATCTTGTCCTTAGCATGTAAAAAGCTGATAAAACACGGGTGCCGTGAGAGGCACAAAAGTCAAGTGTTACAACCAATGAGCCCGGATAGGTAAAGATAGGAAGACATCATTTATGGAAAATTTGCCAAATATAAGAAGAAATTAAAGATAGCTAAAATAATAATGGTGGGTATAAAGTGCCCTCTGTCGACGAGGACATAGAAACTACACTAGTTCACCAAGCCGAAATGAAAGTGATCGGGGTGCGAAATATGGATGCGTAGGAGAATATTGTCGAGAGGATCGTATGATCCATAAATATAATTTGTCACCAAAAAGACGATACCAGATGATACAATCCCCACCCCAATAAAGTCCTCGAGATGTTCGGGTAGCAGGATCGATCACAAATATCACTTTCCAATGAAAACATAGATGTAATGGAGACACTGACAAATATGAGGTGTATGAGATATGTTAGGATACTATGATACGGCATAAGGAGAAAGCGAGAAAAACTTTGAAAGATCCGAGGAACCGGAAAAAAGGCAAAATTTCGATGAACTGTCGATCGTCGAAGAAACGATGAGTTCCAAGCTTCCTACAGCACACGTGGCAACAACAAAAACCCTATGTGGTACCACCACATGAAACAAGGCGCACCCCAGGGTCACACACAGTGTGGATATGATGAAAAGAGATCTGTCACTTACGCCGAACTATACCATTTGAGCGTACAACGAGGGATTGAACTGCATGGTGTTTTGGAACAATATACAAAAATAGATCATAACGACCAAAAAAAAAAGAACATGCAATCAACATGACCTCATGCGACTGCGAGAGCATATTGCGAGCACACGTATACTCGACCAAAGATAGGCCGGTCCACTAAAGAAGCGGCCATACATATACCACTTAACGCAATATGAACAGCCATAACAGAAAAACTATGCTCATGTTCATATGTATCCTTTTAAAACAGACAGAGGGCACAAGGCTATATCCTATTCTGATTATGAGATGACAATTGTGATCACCAAGCCCCCACCTAACTGAACTTGTCCAGTTTAGCGATGGATATGAAACATTGGTTACTCTATTAATAAAACTTAGCTGAAAAACTGCAAAGAAGATACCATGTTTCTAGAACTTGAAAAACATATGAAATTTCGTACGTCTACCATGGAACGATCTATCTTCATCCTTCAAAATACGTTTCTTAAGCATTATCCACAACAAAAGATACACGCCCAACATTCCTTTCTCAAGATTAGTTTCGGAGCCTTGGTCAACGTCATCCTCGAGTGCTCTCGACCAATACGGAACATTTTCGGGGGAAAGGATGCTCCCCATTGAAAAGGTTCGATTAGGGTTCTCTACAATCCAACCTATTACATTGATTGTTATAGTTGTGTTAGTAGGGTGAGTAAAGCCATTATGGTACACAGCAGACTTCTTATAAATAAATATCCATTTTCACAAATTCTAAAATTTAAACAGTAAATTGTAATTAATCAAAATAAAAAAAAATTAATTACATTTCATTATAATTTAAAAACAAATTATATAAAACCATGTAATATATTTGTAAAAACAAGTCTTGCCCAAATCTAAGGATTACATTTAGGCCATAAAATAAATATTATTAAAACGAAAATTTTGTATACATTTATCTATGGGTATATGAATAAAATTTATACTCTTATCTTGCTTAAAAATTTATATTTGTTTTTCTCCCTTTTATTACTGTTAAATATTACTTATGTTTTCTCCAGGGTTTTACCGCACTTCCAGGACCTCCGCGTGGCGTGCGGGCACTGTGAAGAGCAGGGTTGCAAATATAGAACGACATGTCGATGGGGGGATAGAAATGTTTAACATTGATAAGGTTATTAATAATTTATTTTTATTTATTTTATAATAAAATAGATGTAATTAGTGTTAAGCAGATTATTTAAAAATAGTTTAAGAAATTAATCTTATGAGCGTTGTAAATAAATAATTTGAGCTTTTTAATCTAATTAAAATTTTCAAAAAAAAAATAATATTAATATAAAAAACCTTCACATAATTAAATAAATATATTATTGTTATTATTAAAAAAAGATTAAAAAACACGTTTTTGTATAAGTGATGTATGGTTGTATGGTATATCTTATTTTCTCCTCATGGTTTAAAAGTGGCAATTAGTCAATTCTTTCCATATTCTAATAGAAAGTAGCCCATGGTGAAGAAACATGAAGATGATGAAAAAACAAGTAAGTTAGTAATTGAGAAATAAAATTTTGTAAAACCATATGTACAGCAAAACATGTCTTTTCCAAATCCTAATAATTACATATGAGCGCAACATATTCATGTTAAGAAAAATAGCAAATTTACACACAATTAAAAAAAAATTAAGTTCGATAGTAACTTCACGCATTAATCAAGACCAAGGCCATAACGAGGAAATTAAAATGATTTTAATTTATTTCAAAAATAAATACAACTTGTCACCTAATATTATCGCTTTGTGCACTTTTACGAATTTCTATATTTCTTCTGTACAAGCTTATGGTTTGGTTAAAGGTTTCGATGTGAAGATACGCTCAACTCTGCCGGTACATGGTTTAAGTCATTGATTAAATTTACTTCGTGTGGGTACATCGGTGCTCGGCGCACGGCATCACATATTAATTGAGGTTATGGGTATCCCGCTCATTGGAGATATGGTTCTCTTGTGTGATGGTTAATATCTTGACATTGAGAATATCTACGAATGTTGCGGTTAGAGCTCTTCGATGCGCCATCTCCGGTGGCAACTCCGCCCGCAATGCTGATCGCCCGGTCACGCGATCTTCGAGGGTGGGGTGGCCTTCGAACCGTTCTGTCTTTTCGGTTCATTTCATTGGGCACTATCACCGCGCCAGTGGTTACGGAGCTCTCGGCCAGCGGGACTTAGCGAAACATGTCGCACAGTTCGTCTCCCGCCCGGATGAACGATGTTCCTCGTCACCATGAGCGCCATCTTGGTTTTCTTCTATCTAATGCGCCAGCACTGACTTGTAAGTTATCGATTAAATAATTTTTACGATGGTTGAGTTTAACCAGTTTCGTCTTAAGATTACTGTTGCTTGTCGAGCGCTCTCAAGAGGGTTGAAGGCTGTTCGGGGGCTACTGCGCGGGTATCCATAAAAGTCCTCCTCGAGGTATTTTTGAACTTTGACAGACATTCTTCCTTGTTTGTTTTGTCATTTCATGAGATTAACTGTGAACCTACTATTTATGTCTACTACATGTGAATACGGTATCTGTCATATGCAGAAACTGACTTGAATTCCATCTTTGTTTTCTTTTTTGGCTTGCGAGAAGGGGTTTTAACTGGCTGTGTTCACGGGTACACCTCGTCAATGGAATCGGTTTCTCGGGAAAAACTGGCTTTATCTTTACTTCATTTAAAGAAGAGGGTTTCTACAGGTACGTAGTCACGAGGGGTTCATGTTAATAGTTCAAGGGAGTCTTAGAAATACGCTTAGCTTTTTTCCCTTTAAGCATAGCTCGAGTTCCGAGTTTGATTACTTGGTTTTATTTTAACTGTGGATAATTCCTTAAAAACTAAAAGTCCATATAAAGTAGATAGTTTCTGCCTTGTTTGCTATTAAACCTAGAAGTATACATCTGTAGCAAAAATCATGGTTTATATGCTCATACCAGGTTTTCCGGTACACGACAATTGGTAATGAATGTGAGGTATATATATGTAACTTCTTGTGGTTGGAACAATTGAATTTTAATGTGATTCTTTTTCAAAATTTGTTAAATGGAAATGTTTATGGACTTAACTAATTTTTGTACGCTCACGTCATATATGATTAGTTTCTATTGAGGTTTGCTTAATTCTATGTGTTGTTCGCTTGGTGCATGTGACCTATTTGGTAAATTTCTTCGTATTTTCCATGAATCTTTTGAGTCTGACATTGTTTTACGACATTTGTGTTTTATTTAATTCCCGATTCTGCTATCTTATTCGTTAGTTTCTGCTCCCGATTCTTCCTTATCACCCGAGTGACGGGGTGGCCGGACCACCTTCTGTCCAAAGAGGTTTCATAACCCAACAAAGGCTGTCAGGCGGAAGGTAGGACTTTTCCCTTTCACAGTTGCCTTTAGTTGCCTGGTTCGAGCTCGAATTTGCATTTGTATAACTTTTGAATCAAAAGTATAAGTTTACTAAGACTACATTTTCACTTTGTATAGTATGTAACTCTGCATTACTTCTGCCATTAAACCTTCACGGTAATTTAGGCTCGGTTTTCTCTTCCTTCTATTATTCGAAATAAATCACATGCTAGCATTGCTGTGATACGTGGAAAATAAATAATAACGTAAACGCGCACTATTTTCTTTTTTCCACGGAAGAGATTATTTTTACTTACGTAATTGACAATTTCTCTTCGTATTAGAAATAGAGATAATAGTAGGAGTCAACAAATTTACGTAAGGGTAAACTCATCCATGTTAAGTGCTTGTAGATGCCAGACACTCCCAACGCGGTACAGGCTGATACATGCACGGTTCTCCCCCGAGCTAACGGAAATGTTATCCATGAGATGATTACCGGAAATCGTCGGACAATCAGTCGGCCTCCAACTCTGGTGAACGGAGACACCAAGGAGAACTGGAACGATCAGTCCGGTCTCCCAACAGTAGCGTGCTGATGCAAAATTTTCTCGGTCGCGATTCTCTTTTTCTTTCATCACGAGAACACAAAAACTCTCTTGGAATTTTCTGTGACTGCGGAACACGTGAACGTATGCTTCTTCTTTTCGACCAACTATGGAATCTTTGTTTTGCCTTTTATTTTATAAAACTAATTTCGTGCTTTTGTTTCTTATCAAAAAATTAACTTTTTTGTTCGAAGGTCCAAATATCAGGTCTGGTGTCATAATTGGTGTAAAAATTAATGTTTGTTAACGACTGAAAGTGGTTACGATTTCCCCCTGCGGAAAAACAAGGTCCTGGAAATATTCGCATATAGTTCGAGAAAAAAAAGCTCGGGATAATAGAACAAAATTCTCGTCTTCAGTGTTCCTACGAAGTTAGTGTTCCATTGCTTTAACTTTTGAGCGATAGCTCGTTCCGAGCACATGATTTCCAGAGTCGATGATATTGTAGGGCTACAGCTTGGCTCCGTCTGATTCTGCACATAGTAGCTTAAGTTAGCAAACGAGTCCTTATCATCGCATTAATATTTATCAATTAGGCTTATCACCTGCCTTATTTTATACAGTGTATTATGTGTCTTGGATCATGAACATATCATTTTAATAACGATACGTGAAAAACATTGTACCCGAATATCGTACAAAATAAACGATACGCATCGGGTCTCTCTCCTAGGTATGGAAAGGGCCGCTGGGGAACCGGGGTGCTAATTTAGCCTAAGACGCCCATCTCAATGTGCTTTCTTTGGTTTAATCCGGGGGGGGACATATATGGTCCCCAATCTCATATTCACAGTCGATATCCATATACTTACTTTCTTTTTTGTCTTGTCACGCTAAATTCTGTCTATAATCTTCCTCACCTACGCTACATTCTGCTAACATATACAGGTGTGCTCAGGTCTATTCTGGGGACACTCAGTGTGGGAGTTCTGCATTACGCCCATATAGTGCCTTGAACGGGCTCATCTTTAATGATTCTTGGCGTGCTTATCCATTATTGTAAGCAAACTACCTCGAATGAGATACTCCTCCCATTTAACGCAATTTAGCCATGACATACATTCGCAGCATGTCCTCCGATACACAATTTACTAGCTCGGTTTGACCGTTTGTTTGCAGGTAGTGGCAATATTAAATGTGTAGGCCCAATCCACCGAAAACGAGTCTTCCGAGAAAAGTACAGTGTAAATTTTACATCTCTATCCAGAATAACAATCTTAGGAATAAAATAGGTACGACTACTATTGTATGAATAAATACGCTATACATGTTGTCTTATAAGTGAACATGAATAGGGTATAAAAATGTGCCGGCTTCTTGTGCGATCCACAACTACCATTGTGGAATCATTACCTCGTTTTGTTTCGGTAATGCGGTGATAAAAATCCTTGAATCACCTCCATTTCCATTCGGGGAATGGGTATAAGTTACACATTAAGTCGGTGGGATCACAGGTACTCAACCTTCACTGCGCGCTCTCGGCTGTCTGCTTAGATAACTCGCGATATCCTTCCTCATGCAGAAAAGCCGCGGTGGTCACTTTCTTGTTAACATGGGCGTTTTTCGATATCGGGATAACGCTAACATAATTGTACGTTATATCCGGTGTCATGGTTTTAATTAAGCATCTGTTTGGAATAACTTTTATCCTTTCGAAAATCGACAACCCGTCATAGTTAATCCCATATTCTTGGTGCCTTGTTCTCTAGATTCTAATTTTAACATACAAATATTTTATCTTTTTGCAGGATCTGCCATGCTTCTTTTAGGTTTGCTAAAGAACACCATTTTCAATCTTGTTAACATATAACTCATAAATATTACACGACTTCTTGTGCATATTGTAACCTTGTTCTCTTGCTTTCGTGTTGTAGATCAATATCGAACTAAACTCAAGAAGGCATTCCCATCTGGCACAAGGAGTTTAAGTACGACTTCTTATAAAAGTAGTTGGTCGTTACTAACGATGGAGTTTTTAATAAAAACCTCTTTCCAAGTAAGCCAATATGTATACACGGGAGCGGTACAGCTAATTCGGCTCGTCATGAGGCTGATGTCGCTGCTCATGATCCTTAGTTTAAAGTTGTGGGTACATTGTCCCTGCGGCAATAGGCTTCTTCCTTCATACAACGTCAGTACAAACACTCAAATTTTACTTTACTGGAGTCTGCTACACTTCGCATAGGTGTTGTTGTCCCAATAATCACTTGGTCTTTCCCAAGCCTCCCTGACTTTCTTGGTCCATTTAAAATTTTCCCCTTCCTTTGCAAAGAGGTAATGGGGAAAGATATCTGGAGAATCCTCTCGCAAGCAGCAGGCAGCTGGCAGAGCGGACCATAAAGACCTTATATACCTTACCTGTGTAGTACATGCCAATTCATAATAGTTTAATTTCTCGTCATTGCTATACCTTTTTTTTTCAGATATTACATGTCGAATGCGCTGTTTTCTCCTTTGAAAAAGTCACATTACTAAATTTTGCATACATAAGCCCAGTGCTTCTAAGCATTTCGACACCATTCGCAAATGTTCCATGTGTGTTCTTCCTCATTCTTAGAAAATGATAGGTATGTCATCGATGAAATCTCTTTAAAGTTGTCTAAATAAGGATGGAAAGATACTATGCATACGCTGCGTCGTTGGTGCATTGGTGCTAAAACAATACCAAACTCATAGTGGCCATACATATGCATGATTTTGTGAATGTCTTCATCCTTAATTCCGTTGGTGATAGCCGGATATCGTCAATCTTTGAGAACACGGTAGCTCACTCTAACTTAGTGAACGAGTCATCAATACGGGGGTAGAGGATACATATTCTTAACGGTCAACTTATTTAATGACGGTAATCCATGCTGTCATGGTTTCATGTCTTTTTAACAAACACTGTGGTGTCGAGATACTGTAGGTAAATATATACCTTATCGATAATTCTTGGGCCATATTTGAATTACTGTCAACTGCAGTACACTCATTGATGAGAGTACGAAGCGGTGAAGCTCTGGTAGCGGCTCTACGCACGTCTAGCTTTGTCTCTTTTGGCGGTAATGCGGTACTTTTATAAAACATCTGGCATTCTTTGTATCTATGGTGTATACATCCATTAATTTGTCTGTCTACCCCAACCTCGTCAACAGATGGCATGCGATCATCCTTCCTAATGCATTTTGGTAGGAGGCGTAATTATAGTGGTGCTTATAGGCTTCACTTATGCCTTGAATTTCTTAGCGATTAATAGATAAGCAATAATTTTCTTTTAATCTCGGTGTCCAATGCTTTTCCGATACAATCGAACAACATGTGGATCCCAAGAGCGGGATATTAAATCTGTAATTATCAATGATATGGTACAATGTATGTAACTGCTTTTCTTTTAACTCGTAGTGACGAACCAACCGAGCCTTCTTAAGAATTTTGACTTAGCAACCCAGAATTTCTACTAATTTGGGGGACTTATGTAGCAAGCATACGGATCTGTCAAAAACGAGAAGCTTGATTTGAGAGACCATGAGTTTACCTTCTGACTCTATCTTGGTAGGTTGAAAATCAACCGCCGGTCCCTTGTCTGCATTAATTACGTGTATGCTTCGTACATCACGTGAAGGCCTCATAGGTGGCTGTTGTTTGGTCTTGTTGAACGTACGATAATATATGTTTGCTCACGCATTTAACCTTTCAGTGGCCTCACAGCTTTGAGTACGCTCGGGTTTTCTAAAACTCAACGTTTTGTCCTCCCAGGCCATCTTATCCTGCTGATGGTTCCCTACCATTGCTTATTAATTGAATTCTGACGGAAGCACGAATTCTTTTAGTTTCGCCAGTTAAAACTGTTTGTCTATTTATTCACTTAAGTTGCCACCCTTTTATTAATTATATCTTAATTGTAAGCACGTATGAGTCTCCTTTCTGACCTCATCCGTGTTTTAGGATTTACAGTTCGATATAGCTCCTTCATGTGGGAGGTACGTGCTCAGGGAATCTTTGGACTTTGGCACTTCTCCTCTGTGAAAGTATGGTGCGCTGGCATATTAATGATGTAAACCCAGAAATAAACTCATCTTGTGATCGGTGTCCCCGGTAGCGGATCATGGAATTCTAGGAGACCTTTTCATAAGTAAAAAATGCTTAGTCAAGTATACATCGCCTTAAATCTGTGAAACTTATCCCCGTGTCATCTGATCCTCCTTCCTCGCATTCACTTCTTCCCACCATGGTGTGTATCTTCAGCTGGTAAATAGCTGACAGAGCTTTAAATTGTATCATGATCATGCAGGTAGCATTCATGTTAATCAACAGGGCTTAACACCTTCTTCCTTTTCTCCATAAATGGTGTTATCTTTGAATTATATTGTTCCACCCTCTGTGTTCTTTTTTTTTTTTTTTTTTTACTGTCATTAGGTTTCATTTTCAAATTGACTTCATGAAAATTCATTTAGATTACTTAGCGCAGTGAATGTTCTTCGTTCTATCTTGTTCATCTGTCTACTTTGTTATTCTTCTCTTGAATTCTGACAGGATTCTAATTCTGTGATTTTGTTTTATCGAAGAGGCTCTTAAGGATTCTCTCATTTCTTGCATCATTCTTGCATTTCTCTGTACCCTCTCCATTTCTTCTGTAATTGTTGTCTTCATGTGTGTAAATGCGATATTATTGTTGCTCTTGATCGGCCTATTAAAATCGCCGTCTTGTTCCTAATCCCAATTGAATCCACATTTCACGAGTTACCCTCGGTGTGGCGCGATTCTGTACGCCCGGACGAGGTTGAATGGTATCGCCTCATTGTCCTTCCACCTAAGCTGGGCCGCAGGTAACATGGGTTTAACGTCGGTCCGGCCATGCGGACGGCGTTGTCTTGTCTCGATACATATGACATTAATAAATAAAGAAAAATAACAAATTTACACAATTAAAAAAAAATTAATTAGGTAGTAACATTAATCGAACAAGAAAAATGAAATTCACGACGAATTTAATTTGTTCAAAAGTAGCGTACACTTGTCACTATTATTATCGACTTTATTTTTTGTCTCGAATTCTATATTTAATACCCTTTTTATTAGCTTGTGGACTTTTGGTTAAAAAAGTTTTAAAATTAACGAATGCGACTCATCACCAGTATGGTTTAAGTCATTACGATTTTACGATTTACTTAGAAGTATTACCCGGTCCTTCGTGCTGCATTTTGTCATAATAATTGAGGTTATGGGCGTAAACTCAGGCTTGGAATATGGTTCTCTTGTGTGAGTAGTTAATATGCTGACATTGAATATCTCTTGATGTTAAAGTTCGACTCTTGATCTCTTGCATCCTCGATTGGCAACTCACGCCTTGATACGCACCGCGTCCGACGGTGCGCGGTCTTCGAGAGTGGGGGTAACTAAACAGACAATGCTGTCTTTCGTTTCATTTCTGACCATTTCCTCTTTCGACGGTGGTTAGAGCTCACATGTGGCCAGGCTTGGCAGGGCATGTACTTTCGTTTCGTCTCCGCGGATGGGCCGGTATTTCCTCGTCACTTATGATAACCATCTGCGTTTCTTCCTCTGTCCTTCTTTCTGACTTGTAAATTGTAGGTGCAATAACTTTTCACGGTGGTTGAGATTTAACGATTTCGTCTCGGGGATTACACTTCTTGTCAGGCGCTCCTCGAGGGGGTTAAATATTGAGTTTTCCTGGGTATGTGTCTCTGGTGTTGCACGAGCTTTGTGTGTATTTATTTATTTGTTTGTTTGTCTTTCGTTTATATAGTTCTCTCTCTCTGTTGTCTATATGAATGCGGGTATGTATGCTAGCCTGCAAAACAAGCTTACAATTCCATCTTTGTTTTCTTTTGACATGAGAAAGGGGTTTAATAAACACTCTCATTCACGGGGTACACCTCGGTACGAGAGATCGATTTCTCAGGAAAAACTTCGAGCTTTTGTCTTTACTTCATTCGAAAGAGGGTTTCCTGGGTACGTAGTCACAGTTCTTTCATATTAATAAGGACTGAGAATCCTGGGAAATCTTTGATTTTCCCTTTAAAACATGTTTTCAATTCAGAGGTTGAAATCTGTAGTTTTATTTTAACTGAATGTGTGAGAAGCTAAAAGTCCACTCATTAATTAGTTTTACATCTTGTTTTGCTGTTAAAACCCATAAATAAATATATATCTGTATCCAAAACATCCATGGTTTATATATATTTGGGTACAAGTACCATGACAATTAGTAATAGGTAGGAGAGATATATATATATATATATGTAACTTCTTGTGGTTGACAGTTTAATGGGTACGTACCATAATAAACATGTGGTTTATATGCTCATACGGTTTTAGAGTACGCGACAGGTGGTAATTGACTGAGTAAGAATGTATATGTATTGTAACTTCTTGTGGTTGGAGACGATTTAATACAATTCCTTTTTCAAAACTGTTAAATGGAAAACGTTATGGACTTAACTAATTTCTGTCACGTCATATATACTTAGATGGTTACGGTGAAGTTTATGCAAATTATCGTTGTTACTCGTTGCATGTGACCTGTTTGGTATGATTTCTTGTTTTCATGAATCTTTTAGGTACTGACATTTGTTTTTAGGCATTGTATTTTATTTTAATTCCCGATTACTACTATCTTGTATTCGTTAGTTTCCGCTCCCGGTTCTTCATGTCACGAGTGACGGGGGTGACGATACTTCATCTTGGGGGTTTCATAACTAATGGCAACATATCCAGGGGGCGGAAGGTGGTTTCTGCCCTACGCGTTGCGCCCCCCCCCTACTGTGGTTGCCTGGTTTAGAAAACAAGATTTGCATTTGTATAACATGAATCAAAAGCATGATTTGCTAAGACTACATTTTCTAACATGTAATATGTAACTCTACATTATACACCGCAATATTAGGCAACTAGGTAATTTATGTTTTCGTTCCTCTTCTTCTATTATTCAAAGGCAAAATCCTTACTACTTATTTAACTACAGTGTTGTACGAGAAGAAAATAAATAATGTACGTATATACCCCTATTCTATTTTTCCACAGAAGATTAAACATTTTTACTTATTTGTAAGTGACAATTTATACTTAGTAATAGAAAATGAGAGATAATAAATTGCGGTCGAAAATTTACATGAGTAAACTCATGTTCAGGCAGTTGTGAATGTCCGTTCTGCTCCCAACTTGTAGTGAACAATCACAACACACAGTTTCTTAGAGCTTCTTTAAGGAGATATTATCGCCGGGGAATTAATTAGGAGAGTCTTCGAAGGACAATCGAATCCCAGCCCTCCAACTCCGGGTGGAGAACATTCAGAGGAGAACTTGGGACGATTAAAATGGTCTCCCTTCAGCTATTTTCTGATGCGGCAATTTTCTCCGGAAATCGCGAGAGTTCTCTTTTTCTTTTCTGTCACATAGGAACCCCAAAACTCTCTTGGAATTTTTCTTATTCTGAGTTTATGAGGCATGTATTGCTTTCACATTTCAACTAACTCCGAGGTCTGTTTTTTTTTACTTTACCACCAAATTTTTACTCGAAAACTAATTTCTCGGTAACTTTTATTTCTTATCAAAGATGCTTTTGTTGGAAATTCCAAATAATAACGATAACAATTAACTCATAATTAATTAATAAAAATTAATCATTTGTTAACGCTAGAGGGTGGTTACGAACTCTCAAAAGCAGAGATAGTTAAGAATAAGTGAGACTTCTTTGTATATTTTCATGTCACTTTAATTCTTTAATTTAATCCGGATAGACCTTCGCATAAGGATAACGGTGTAGTTTATTGATATGTAGTTTCAAAGTCGAAAACGCTCCTCTTCAAAAATCAATTATAAATGAGGCTTAAAGTTAACAATTTTAGAGTCATGAATTTCACCATATTCTAATTGAAATGATTTATGTACTCATTGTTATTATTAAAAACAATTTTCAATTAATGTCAGGAAAGAATTTAGGCATATTTAATTTATTACATTAAGGAATGAATATATTTCTTAAATGTTAATGCATATTTATTTTAAATGGATATTTATTACAATATAAATGGATTTATTTTAAATATTAAGGAATTTATTTTAAATGAAAATTTATTATAAAATGAATTTATTTTAAATACCAAATTCATTTTTAAATGAAAATTTATTATTTCATTATGTATTTTAAAAATTAAAATTATATATTTTAAAAAAATTAAAATTTAATATAAATTAAATTTTGAATAGAAATTTTTTCATTTCATTTAATTATGAAAAAATAAACGATTTTAAAGGTACAATACTTTTTATATCATAAGATATTTTAAGATCAGATTTATGTTGATTTGATCATATATATAATTTTATTAATTAATTTTCATCATTATTATATAATTTTGTGATTATTATTATTACAAATGATATTTAATAATTTAATTAATAATATCAATAATATTAATAATATTTTTTTAACGCTCTATATCTATATATATGGCGAAAAAAAAATGACATGTTGTCATACCACCTAACCTTTATTATGGAAATCGTTATATATATTTTAATATATTAGGTTATTACAGTATTAATAAAGATCTATCTTATTTGTTTAATATTTTTCAATTTATTTTATAAAATAGTATATCAAACTTATTAATAAGTTTTAATATTAAAATTAAGTTAAATTTTAATAAATTTAATAATAGTAACTGTTGTCGTTAAAGTTTAATAAGGTTAGGTGTGCTTAGCTTTAATAATTTTAAATATTAAGGCTAATGTGAATATTAATAAATTTAATATTCAATATTATAGTTGAGGTTAGTATTAATAAGTTAATATTATTTTATATATTTAGTTCTTCAATATTAAAGGTTAATAATTTTATTGATAATATTAATAATTAAAATAAAGTTTTGGGAAATCACATGAGAATTATTTTAATATTTCTATATGTGAATTTTCGAAAAATTATTTAATATGTTATAAATCAAAGAAGTTTACACTCTCAAATATTAATAGCTAATAATTAACGATTTAACATTATTTATTATTTATTAATAACTAAATAAAATATATAACACTTATTAAAACAGTATTGTTCAAAATTTAAATAAAATTTTTGTTTTATTTAATTTTAAATGTTTAATATATTTTTATGTTTAATAATACTATATTTTTGTACCTAAAAAAATATGTCAAATTTATTAACAAGTTAATATTAATATTAAACATATAAACTTTTAATACCTTTATTAATAAGGTTAGTGCTTTTATTAAAGTTTAATAAAGTTAATTTAATATTTTCAAATTTAATAATGTTAATGTCGATTAATATATGAATATTAATAATTTAAAAATTTTGATTTCAATATTAATATTGGTCCCGATATAATGTTAATGTTTAGTAATTAATATTAAATTTTAATGATGATGATTAACGTCTTCTCAGAGCAATGATACCTTCGGACCTCGAAAGAAGAAAGAAAAAAAGAAATTAATTGTCATTCTTCAAATAAGTTTTGTGATGAGAGAAGAAAGTGATCAAGATCTCTATAGTTGGGTTGGCTTAATAAGTAAGAGAGATTAGTAGTGTGGTTAAAAATAGAAATGAGAGCAGATGTGGGCAAGAGTTAGAATTTGTCTAAAAGGAAGTGTTTTTCATATTCCACCTTATTAGTACCACCAAATCTCACATAACCTATCATCCCATGGGTATTGGAGTGAACCAGCACTTGGTCTCACTTGAGAGGCTCACTTGAGGATTAGCTAATGTTAAATTGATGTTTAGTAATTAATATTAAAGTTTAACTAATTTATTAATATTATTAAGTGTTCACTATTTTAGCATTAGTATTCTTTAATATTGATAAACAAACATAGATTTCACCACATTAATCAAGCAACGTCACTCTTTGTAATTAATTTTAAATATAATTTATGCTTGAAAATAATAATAAGGGAGAAATAATTTTTAGCTTTACATTTGGATTAGTAAGAGTAAATATGAAGCTCTTGTACATAATATTATTAAACCAAAAAGAATATTATTGTTTGTGCCACTTTAGTTTTATAATATTAATCATGAAGTTTAATATTATTCCTTGAGTTTATAATACTCTTGAGTTTTCAATCTACAGGGTTTTAATATCAATCCCTTCAATTTATTAATCTAAGGGTTCATATTCTAAGTTGTACTAATATTCATAGGATTTATAATAGTAATCCTAGGGTTTAATATAAATCCATGAGTTTTACATAATCATGGTCAACCATGGTGCATATGCTTAATGTGTTTGATTGTCTCACCATGAAAATCATAAATGGTCAACCATTGTCAACCATCATCAACCATGGTCGATCGAATGACCATGGTTTAATGTCACATTGTGAAAAAAATACTCTTAATTGCGAAATGTGAAAAAAAATTGTGAATGATTTAGCGGCAATTTATGTTAACATGAAATGTGTTTAGTGGGGGCTCCCTTAAGGAAACTTTCCGGTTGACGGAAAGTTATACCATAGTTTAATTTGAACTTTTGATTAAGGGTGGCCGAACTAATAAGTCGTTAATTTGGCCATTGAAAAGGAAAACATAGTTCGTTTGAACTTAGATTAAAATTTTTAGCGTTATTAAGTGGGTCCTACTTAAAAAGCAGGCTCTTAATACGGTTAAATTTTGGGTAGAGTTAAATTCCATGAAAGGTTGTTAATTAATGGAACCAAAACAAACATTTCGAGAATTGAATCTACTTTCGGGAAATGTAACTTTTATGGGGTTTTCATAAACGTTTATTAATTTTAATTATTTTTTCTAATAAAATAGGTGCAAACAATTTTGAAGTTAATTGTAGTTTAGGTGAAATCAAAATTTTGTATCTCCCAAAATACATTGTAAAAAAAATTGAAAAAATTATGGGAACGTGGCCCATTTGGTGGTAAATCTCTAATGGGTAGCTTTTCGGTTTTAGTTTTAACTTATATGTTAAGAAATTTCTTGCAGTAGCGAAACATATCCAAAATATACAGTTTTTAAGTATTGGACGATTCCAAAAGAAGTTAAGTAATTATGATGTACATCCATTGGCTTTGTAAATACGACGAAACCAAGGCAGACTGCTGTCTGAATTGTTGTAACACATTTTGTTTTCTCAAAAACACAAATTTTCAATGAATACAACATTGCATCATAACATGATTTCTTATGAATCCTTTGATTGTTGAAAACACACACTCAAAGAAACGCTAAGTTGACATATCAAATGTTGCATAAAAAAAATTTCAAAAAATAAGTAATAGAAAGCAAGTAAAATTTCTCCCTGACTTTTATTTTATGTAAAATGAAATTCACAAAAAATTGTAATAGTTTGCGAAGTTGACAAAAAAAAATAACGAATATTTTTTTCTCAAAAAAGAACAAAAAGTGTAGCCCAGGCTTCACATTTTCACTATTATATTGAAAATCAACCATGGTCAACCATGCTCCAGCGTTACATTGTGACAAATATTGTCTCAATGTGAAAATCAATTATTGTGCCATGAGTCCAACATGGCATTGTGGCAAGATTGCCTCAATATGAAAATCAACCATGTTGTTCTTTAGTTTATAATATTTTATCTTGGGTTGAAAATACCAGATTTTAACAATATTAAAATCAATCATGACTATATGATTATTCATGATGTCATTGATGAAGAACAGGGTCAACCATGATCGTAATGGTCAATTATGGCTGTGTGATGTTGATGGTCGCGTCATTACGACAAGGTGCTAAACTATGAAAACCAACCATGGTCAATCATGGTCCAACATCGCATTGTGAAGAGCAAGAATTTGCTGCAATATGAAAATAAATCATGGTCAAACATGGTCCAATATTGTATTTTGACAAAGATTATGTTAATAAAATGTGATGGTGAAGGTTCTTATTTTAGGTTTATAATATTTGTCTTAGGTTTTATATACATGAGTTTATAATAATAATCCATGGGTTATTAATATAAAGGCTCATGGTCCAATGTCACATTGTGACAAGATTTCAATATGAAAATTATGCATGGTAAACCATTGTATACCATTTTCAGCATGGTTGAAGTGTTGCATTACTTGACAAATATGGTCTCAATATGAAAATCAACTGCATTATTACGTGTTGGCGACAAGATTAGCCTATAGTTAATAACAATGGTAGCATTGTGACAAGGGTGTCTCTGTGGTCCAGCGTCACATTGTGACAACCATGATCATCGTGGTCAACCATAGTCAATATTGGTCCAATGTTGTAGAAATTATCTACGTAAACGTGCATATATTGGATTCAAATTCAACAATGTGCTAAATTTAAATATTTACAGGCGCTTCTACAAATGTTGCTTAGAATAAAAAACACAATACTTGATTACATGACCATGAAGAAATATCGTCACCACATAACACATATAATTTCTCGAACCAAATATTACATAATAACACCACTATCTTCTATTGGCATGTATTATGTCATATGTCATGAAGCGATTAAATACAAAAATCTTCTCACAAGATCTGTACATCGAATTGTCTCACACTATCATACAAAGAACGTGAAATCCACTTCGCTTGGTTGCACATATCCTCAACATCCTTCCATTGCTATAAAATCCTAATGGTCTGATGTGAGATTTGATGCAATTGTGTGCCTGCGTATACGTATGTGCACATCAATGTGTGTGTGTGCACGCATGTGTGTAGTGGATAATGTCTAGTGATAGTCAACTTCCCTTTCACCTAGAACTCTGTTGGGTATACATAGATGGGCATGCCATCTGTGTGCTTCGTCTTGAGTTTGCATATACAGAATCATGTGAATTAGTGTCATTTAGTTACTTAGTCTCTCACTAGTTGTCTTCGACTACGACTAACTTTATTAAGTTTGTCCTTGTTGAGATTAATGTTACAACAAACTCATGCAGTGAACTTGTTTGTTTAACTAGAATCCTTTGAGTTACAATGGTGTTGCTCCATCTCCCACCAACCAACCTCATGATCCTTGGCTATGCTTTCCACTTCGATTAACTATTTAAAGTCCACATTACAAGAACAGAATTCTGGTTGTTGTCCATAAATTAAGGATATAAAAATATGTACATCTGTGTGCCTACTGGTGTAAGTTATTAATGTTCACTAGGATCATGGTGAAAAAAATTTCTTATTTGAATCTCCTTGCTCTCTCTCAACAAGAAAGGATTATCACTTCACATGATCTTGTCTCTAGTTTAAATGTTCTCCTGGTGAAGTGCAATATTGAGTATCTATGTCACAGTCTTAGTAGAATGTCTTTGAAGCAACATGATTATCTTTCATAATCTTTGATTATAGTACCTTCTCATCTATATTCACAGACCTAATAAGCAGAAACAGAATTAATCGAGAGTTTAATGAAACTTGATTGTCACAATGAATCAGCATTGGATCCATCGAGAACCAGAACACGACCCTTAGATCTTTCTCATACTTGGAGGAAAGCTGTAAACAGCTTGACTTGTTGCCATGTTCAAAAGCCACTAAAGCTGATGCCATGGAGATGTCTGCCGCCCATACCCCGAAAAAAAGCATAGACCCGATACTAAAGATTCCTACTAATGTGCTCTTTTGTTCGGTCGTTATTCGGCCATCCGTGAAGCCATGCAAAACTTACTCCATCCGTCTTTACGCACCATAGACCATATAGGTATGCACCTCGGTGTCTCAGAACATGATTCTCCGCCTTCAAAAGATCTTGGTGGGCTTAACCACTCCTTGATTCGACTGGTTAACCACATAGAAAAATGTTTGGTCTTGTGCTGGGCCATTGTTGAACCACTATTGTCGATAGATAGTTGCATCACTACACTCTCCCAGTATCCTCTTTCCTCCAGGTTTTACGAGAGGGATTGTCCATAGGTTTGTAGCTCTCCATTTAAACTTACCTAGTATCTCCTTTGCATACTTGCCTTGAGACACAAAGAATTTCACCATACAGCTGCCCTATTTCCAATCCCAAGGAAATGATGAAAGGCTCATATCCTTCAGCCTAAACTCCCTTGCAAGATCCTCCTTGCATGAGTGTATCGTGCTCATCTTCGATCAAAAATTAAATCGTCACTTGCATAAATAAAAATGATAAATATCTTTTTCTCCAACTTAAAATCTATTACGGGTTTTTATTTGCTTCACTTTTGGTGTTGGGTCGAGTAATAGTTGTTTGTCTCAAGTGTACCAAGCACGGGGTGTGCATACATCCATACAATGTTTTGGTAAAGACACATGGTATGCTTAGAAATCTTAAAACTTCTTGAGGCTGTCTGCCTTTTTATGCACTCAATGATCCTATTGAGAAATACAATTTCACATCATCGATGAATGTTGGCCATCTATCTTTGGGGAGGCTACTGAGATGGTCACTATGAAGAAATACCCAACCCATGGCAAAAGTGAAAAGGTCTCATCATAATCTATACCCCCTCGATGCGGCAAAGCTGGGCCACAAATACGGCCTTGTATTTCTCCACACTCATCAATATTGCTTTTACCTTGTAGATCCGTCTCGCTGGCCATTTTTATCAGCAGTCTTAGGACAATTTCCCATGCCTTCCCATTTTTGGCAATGGAATCATACACCTCCACCATTGCAACAAATGAAGTAGGTTTCTACTTTAACACGAAAGGAATATGGTTCGATCACAATAAATTTCTCCTTAAGACGATGTCCAATACATCGGCGAATGTCTGTACGCATTGTGAAGTAGGGGCTCCTACGTGCATGCAGCATCAAGTCTCAACCTATTAGCTTCCATAGTGCGCCCTTTTTATTTTCCCGATGGATGGATCTCGCAGGTAGCTTCCTCCACTCCATGAACACTCCTCATGTGACAGAATCACGTGTCGGGACTCATCTTTGGGAACCAACAGTTCCTCCTCACCGTTCAAGTCAAAGCTCCTCTCGGGGAGACAGCATGTTTCCTCGCCAATTTGTATCCCGTACACAACGAGTCATTCTATTGTTTGGAAAAATAAAATAATTGTGGGGTTTTTTATAGCTATTGTCTAAAAATCAGCTTCATTATCGGTTCCGGCTTATTCACAGTGTCCGCGTGATCACATGCACATAAATATATGAGCCAAAAATCTTGATGTAGGCTAATAGGTTTTCTTACCATTTAAAGGCTTCTTCGAGTGTATGTTGCCAAGTACTCTATGAGGACAACGGTTGCCATACATCGCGGTCATTGCGTGCTTCCACCTGGTACGTTGGTAGTACGACCATAACATCGCTAAATCTTTTCCAAATTGTTCATGTTCTTCCTCTCCTTGACCCCATTTATTGAGGTGAGTTATGAGCGTATAGGTTCTCTTGAATTCCTTCTTTTGTTTAAAAAAGTTATTGAATTCTTTAGAGGTTTATTCTCACCATTTTCGCTCTAAGAGCCTTCATTTACTTCCAACTCTTTCTACAATAGTAAATTTAAACTCAAAGAATCTTTGATCTTTATTACGCATGAAGATCAACGCTGAAAATGCTAATAAAGATACATAGTACTCATGTTTGTTGTTGAAAAGCGAAATGGTCAGCGCATGTAATAATATAAAAATATATAAGGATCACGAAAGCACGGTTCTCCTTCTGTGAAAGGTGGTTTGCACATACTCCCCCATGATGAAGCCTCTTGTTTTGATCTAAATGAGCAAGGCTTCCCCATTCGAATTCAAGTGGTGTTTGCCAGCAATTCAAGGCTCCATGATGAAGATGGCCCAATCTCAACGCCGCATAATTCGCCACTGTCAAGAAGCTGACAATTTTCTACCTTTCAAATGGCAAGCGACCACATAAATCTGCCTCTATCTCCTTAAATATTCTTAGCTCGAATCCCTATCCTCTTGTTGGATATTTATTTTATGTCATGAAAAGCTTTCCATCACTAAAAATAATTTCATGGCCTCTTCCTCAACAGGCTTGACTAAGGACAGGTACCTTTTCTTCTGAGACACTTGCATATACTGGATGCATCTTTTTAATTGAAATGTTTTACATGACTCCCCTCGAAAAATGATAGTGCCAATCACAGCGACCTTTATTTTTGCTCCACCGTTGCCCATCTCAATATGCATCTGGTGATATGTTCTTCTCCAAAGTCCTTTGAAAAGTTCCTTATATCGTCATGTGAAAGAACGTCATATCCAAATACACACCTAACCCAATGCCATGGCTTTTCGGCCATGAGAAATCAAGGATAAGTCAGCTCAAATTGTGAGACAAGGGCCTCACTAGCTATAGATCCTCCAGCCTTCTTGTTCTTCTTGTTGCATGGGCGCAGTTGGCTTGTGGTACTAGTGTTCATGACAATAAAAACACTTCACCTTCAACACATGTCCTACTTTACGCCTTTAGACTTGGATTTAGAATGGAATTTCTTTCACAGTACCCTTATTTGCCTTGGTAGCTTGGCTTTGATCTCTTCATCATCATGCTTTGATGAAGATCCATCAGCAGTGTTATGTTCCGAACTCCTCCTACACAAATACGACTACGGTCATTCCCAATCACAGCGATTTTTCCCTTCCATTGTGAGTATTCATAACTATGCCAACTCTTAGGAAGTCCGAAGGTAGAAACTCACAATCCATCGTGGGCGGCGCCGACCACTCCCCAGTTCATCCCAGAACGGACAAACTTAAATGAGATATGGAATGCTGTCACCCTTTTTCATCTTGATCTTCCCGGAAGGAGTTTGTTTCTGCGCACAAATTTCCTATAGTGGGTTGCTTCTTTGGAGCGGATCCGTGGCTTCCATTGCATATGTGTGGCTTTCATAGAGCTTGAGACAATGTGGTCTCGTACTCCCTCGATAGGATCCTCTCGTGTTTTCCACTTTCTTTTGCCATGCATCAAGATTGGCAACTTGTCACCGACATCTGACTTAGGAACGTCTTTTGATGGTTGCTTACAGAGCATTGTACGGTACACTTCTCCATCATGTCCTTCTAAGAATTGTAGTTTGGTACCGCCTACGGTGAATACTCTAGCCTTAACGCCATTGAAAGCCATTTCGATCTTGAATAAACTATAATAACGAAAAGTTAACGCCTGCAATTCAAATTCTATCCGGTCACAAAACTCGGCTCTGCTTCATACTGCCAATTTCACCATTCTGTGATACCATGTGAGGTCCTACAACAGCATGTATGTCTTGAGTTCTTTGATATAATAATGTGCTAAGTGTAATGCTAAATCGCTTTACAAAGGTTTATTATTGTGGAATTGACGCAATAATAATCACATGAACATGAAGAAAGATCGATCACACACAATACAGGATAACACAAAACTTAAAGCTAAAAAAACACTATCTTATATTTTATATTATATGTTTGGATCCATGAAACAATTACATAAAAAAAAATCTTCTACTGAAAGGCCATATTACATCAACTAATTTTCTCACATTGTCATATAAAAAACTAGAAAATCCATATGCAATTCTTGTCTCTAGACATTGCCTTCATTGTGCACAATCCCTATTGAATGCAATCCTTGAATTGATGCAATCATATACGCCTTGGTACACTGAAAGTATCATGGGAACATCCAATGTGTGTGTACATGTGTGCAAGTAGATAATGTCACAAATGATAGTCAACTTCCTTTCACCTAGAACTCAGGCCAGGTCTCAGGTAGATCGACATGCATGCGACTAATATTAGTAAATCTTCGAACACATGTGAGATAGCTGTGTGAATTTATTAATATTTAATTCACTTTGTCTCTCATGGTATATCTTTGGTCTAACTAACTGCTTACAAAGTTTAACTCATAGAAGTGAGTTATTATTTCTTCATACAAACTCATCTTTTTGCCCCAAAATACATGCAATTAAAAATCACTAAGTTACAACTAGAAATTACTCTGTATCCCGATGTGTACTCTATTTCATGAAAATTCTTAGCTAAACGGTTTTTTCCACTCTGGTTAGCTTCAGCTAAAATCGACATTGAAATAGATTGCAGTTTAACATAGCTAAATTAAAGATAATAAAAATAGACATGCACTAAAAATAACTTTGTGCTTTTACCTGAACTTTCTTGGGATCGTGGGTGCCAAAAATTTCTTGTAGAATCTCAAAAAATGTTACATTGCGACAAAAGATTGTTTCAAGATGAAAATAAAAAATGATCAAGCATAGTCGACAATATGGTCAATTTTGCCTTGTCGACAAAAGATTCTCAGGAAATGAAAATAATCATGGTTCAACGTTGCATTGTGACAAGATTGTCTCAATGTAAAAATCAATATAGTGCTTCATATACATATTTTAGGATTTTATAATATTTATCTTAGGGTTTATAAACCTTTGGTTTAATGTATGTCCATGGTTTTTATTATTATTTATATAGGTGTTTAGTATTAAATCCTTAGGTTTATTAGTGCCTTGTATTACAATATCAATCCCTTGGATTGAACATGCACAAGGATTCTAATCCTTCCATACTATTGTTGGGAAATGATATGGATTCTTCAATCCTTTCAAGTTGCTTCTCTACTGGGTTGGGCCAATATAAAATTTTTTATTATAGGCAGGTCTGCTTAAAGGTGACAATGATTGAGTGTTGCTCTCTCTCATACAAGCCTAAATATTTTGAAGGAATCAATCATTTTCTGATTTCATAGTGCTAGTGCACCACATTTGAAGGGGATCACTTCAGAAATCAGAAAACTGCTAACATATTTGGAAGATGCTTCTTTATCTTCACTAAAAGCAAAAAAAAATATTAATATTTGATTCTATTGACCTGGTGTTAACCATAGTATTGTGTTGATTTTATTGGAGCTAATGTATCAAATTTTAGGGGTTTAACCTTTGACTCTGATTAAGGGATGAGGAGTTTGTTCGTCTCAGAACACTGGACTACAGGGTAATTAAATGGTTATTATTCCAACATCTAATCTTTAATGCTGCTTGAGTTGATGAAATTTGGCAGTTAATTTGCTTTTGTGATAGGTGAATCGATAATCTTTGAGAAGGTAGTTTAAGCTAATTAATCACCTGGGTATCCCATGACACAAACTCAGAGTTAACAAGTTGTTTATTTGTCATAACTAGGTGGAACTTGTGAAAAAGACATAAAACCCTAACCGCAATCGCCAATCAAAATAATCATTTCTCATATTATAAAATATTTTTGCATCAATATAGCTAAATTTACAATATTTTATTAATATTTAAAAAAATATAAATAAAATAGTCATATACTTTTAAAAATAAAATAATTTTATCTAAAAATTTCAAAAATTAAAAGATTAAAAGTAAGAACACTCTGTTTAATAAGAATAATCGCCAAGATGTGTTTATTAAAGATATTGAATTTAGTAAATTTTGTCTTTGATTGTTAATGTTAGGAAAAAAACAATATGTTTTAAATTTGTTAAAAATATAAATAAAAATAAAAATATTTTTATTATTAATTTGATGCAATAATTATTACACAAAAAAGCCATTAAATGTTCATGAAGTGCATTTTACAAAAGTGGTGGACAACGCTATTGATGTCGATTAAGTTCAACTTTAAATGGTGGGTTGAAGATTAAAATGGTGGTATGATTGGATATTTTAATTAGCGAAAGTTAGTCGCACGACTCATTTCTGTATTTGTTGTAAATCAACCGGTCACATCATTCTTTGAAAGCAACACTAAGCCTTGCACGGAAGCTTTTTGCGAAACCTGACTGGTATTAATTAGCTGGTTAGTTGTCGTAACTCTTTCGGTTTATTATAGGAAATCTTGGTGGGTCTCAATTTATAGATCAAAGAATCTGCCTTGGGTTTGAAATTGTCAATTTACGTTAATGGATTCGTCTTTTTTAAGAATGTGCGTGAATAAATTTGATTTTGGTTTAACCTTATAACGATTTTCGATTTTGAAAAGTTAAATCATTTTAATATTGTCAGTTAAAAATAACTTTTAACAGATGTATAGATAAAGTTGACTTTGAATATAACTGTTTATATTATTAGATTTTTGGATTTTGGAAAGTATATCTTTTTACGCGTATCTAGTAAAAGTAACTTTTGAATAATGTGAATGAATTTGAAATCATGCAATAACGCAATAATTACCAAATGAATTGTAAAATCATATAAATGTTTTCATTTTTAATAAAGTTATATATTTTAAATAATATCTGGAAACATTTTCTTACTCAAAAAAAAAAATTATTGTTTTTAATTTTATTTTTCAACTAGCTAAAAAGACAACAATTTCCATTATTAAGCATGTTATTATGATATATACCGTATCATATATATATTTTCTTGTAACAAAAGATATCATTGTTACATTTATAAATATCAGCGAGATTATATCTCTCATTTATACATTTATAGAATTAACTTTCTATATCAATAGTAAGTTGGTTTGTGGCAAAAAACAATTTTAATAATACGCTGTTTGAAAAACAAACAAACATTTTGATATCTTTTTATACATCACTGAAAATGGTCATGTCATCGCTGCATAATTTTCTAAATCTTCATAAACACCACTTTCAATTACTATTTATATAAAGGTTTTGTAGGTTCCATTATAAAATGGTGTAAATGCCAACATACCGTATAAGATATCAAAGATATCATTGTTACATTATATAATGTCCGTGAATATGTCTCTTTAACACTACATTTATAGGTCTAACGTTTTCTATATCAATGACAAAGTGGTTTAGTAGCAAAAAAACCAATTTCCTTCATCCTTTGACTTTATAATCAGGAGCATTAGGCTTCAAGAAAATCACTTTGTATTTTAACAGGCAAATTTAATTGTTTTCAAAGATTAGTTCATTAATGTAATTATATTAATGTTTTGATGATTTAGGAATGAAATTAATTAAATATTGAGAGAATTTTGTGAAATGTTCCCGAATGATTGGAAAACATGGAAAATTAGGATAGTTGAGATTTCATGGGGATTGAGAGGAATTTAGGAATTAATTGTAAATCTTGATTAGAATTAGTTCCATGATTTTATACGAGTTTGAAAGGATTTTTAGGGATAAGAGATGAATTTTGGTGGACTTAGAGGATTTGGGAAGGATTTTGTTGAGATAGTGGAGGATGCGAACTGAAGTGTAGTTTCGAGAAAACTTTGTATAAACATAAGGCCACAAAGGCGGAAAAAGAAAGGAGAAGGGATTTTAGGTAGAAAGTAGGGTTTGGAAAGTATTAAAAGGTTGTTGTAGTAGCTACGAGCGATTGGAGAAAAAGACACGGTGATTAGAATATTAGGCGGACCCATTGATTACAATATCGACGAGAGACAAGAGGTATTTTTGTAATTATTTGATTATATATGTATATATGGAGGAATTTGATTTACGAATGATTGTGTGCACCTTTGATTTGTTGAGTTATAGTGAAGAAAATAGATAGACAAAAGTCTTTGAATGTGGTGTGCATTGATTGAATTGTAAGAAAATGTTTCTAAGCTTATGAACGATTATTGAGTAAACTGCACAATAGGGTTTGATATGGTGGTTCTGTATACAATTGAGAAATTTGATGTAGATGTTGAGACGGAGTATAATGTCAGTAATGACTTCGGTGAAGTATAAGGGTTTACATATACATTTAGAGAATATGGATGATTTGCGTTTGTTAAAAATTTAGTCATCGATCACTGAAAGGATCGATGACACGAAACGAAAAATGTTTTTATTTCGATTCGGCATTTGGATGTGATGGATCATATGTATTAGTACATTCGATCAAATAGTGAATTCGGATCGATGCCGAGAATGGAGATTAATTGCGATTGTCATTACCGTGTACGGAAGAAGAAATTTTTGTTTTTGATACATTGATATCTTGATTGACATCAAAAAGCAGAGAGAATAGTTGTGTGTTTGAATGAAGAAATCATTATCCGGTGAAATAATGAGTGAACAATGAATTCATGGTAAGGTGGATTTTCAGGTCGACACTATGTGGTGAGAATCAAAGAGAGGTAGAAACATGAACGGAATTGTTTTTTGAATGTTTTTACCAAGTGTACGGAGGACCGCATTAAAGACTGATGGAAGCGCGAGTGCGTAGTGAAGAGCGAACGGTGTGGGTGGTTTTGGAAACCACCAAAGTAGTTTCGCACTAGCTTTTAAATGGTAAGTGGTAAACATTTAAATGGAGCGTGATAACGATTAGGAAGTGACGAAGTGGTATCTTAAAGCAGAAGCTACTTTAAAAGTGAGTTTGAAAAACGTTAAATGGTGTGAATCCTTGTTACGGTAGTCATCGGATTGGGAGATGGAGTTCGACGATTGTGGATGGATGCACACGAAGATGTCGGTAAAAGTATGTATGGTTGATAGGCATGAGGAGAAAATTAATATATGATGCATTTTAAAGTCAAGGAAATATTTGACTTCTAATTTTAAGTAACAATAAAATAAATTTGATTTATTAAAGTATCATTATAAATAAATGAATTATCAAAGATGTTAAAGTGTGGGCCGGATATGGTTCACGATTGGTAGTTTGGGGTTTGAACCAAAATCCAAAGGTTAGAAAGTATATGAAATGTCAAGGTGGGTATTTTATTGTGGTTGATAACCATAGGCTATGAAAATACAAGGAACAACACGGTAATGAGGTTACCTCTATGGAATACTTTGAGGTGTTTAATTTGGAAACACATTTGTATGTGTAGATGTGGGTTTATGTAGCTTGGCTACATCATTTTTAATATCGGGCAGAAACATGATATTTTACCGAAGGTTCAAGTTTGTTTTAATTAAATTGAAATTAAAATGAATGCATGTGTGATGGAGAAAAAAAAAAGAGACGATTTTGGGCGGTAGATTGCGACACATAGAATACAGGTCGGATGAGAGGTGAAACAAGATCTGAAGATCTTGAAGGTAGGATGATAAATGTTATTTTAACTTTCTGGTTTTTTGAATATTATGTTTGCGAAATTCGGAGTTGCAGAACGGTTGAAGAAAATCTCGACAAAAATAAGATCCATAGCTTTGGAGAAGACGATGATGAAGGAATCTAGTAAAGGATTTTAAGTGGAAGAAGAATGTGGCGAACCTTGAGGAATTTCAACAAAGTTGGATAAAAAGGAAAATTGTGTTCTTAAAAGGTACATATCGATTCAGAAGCCTAGAAGGAGCGAGAGGAATGCTCAAGAGGGTTCCGGAAGATAGTGAACTAGTGCTTGCCAAAGGACCAAATCTGAAAGGATTAGTGAGGTAGTTGTAACAAGGAGGACTTGTTATTGCGGAGGCTTTTAGTACAACTCATGATGAATAGGTAGGGCTAATGAAGATAGAAATAGGAAATAAGATGACTACGATAGTCATAGAATATTCGAGTTGTGAGGAGAGACCACAATAGAAGAAAGGAGAAAAGGAAGATGCCAAGGAAAATGGAATATGGGCAGGTTGGTGATGAAGAATATGAAAAAAGAGTTAATTTGAGATAAGAGAACAATTTAATAAATTGAAAATGATGATAGAAGAAAACAAGAGATATGGTTGGATCATAAAGAAGAAATTAAAGTGGCGGAGGCTACAAAAGAAGAAGAGAATAACAGGAAATTAGATATGAAATTGGCATGAAGCTAAGAAAACGAACATATGATGGTGTGCAATTGAGATGTGAAGAACTCGGTAGGGTTAAAAATGGAAATTCCATTTATGAAGCGGAAGCTGAATGAAGTTATGGAGGCAGATAGAGAGACTTAAGATCGCGAAGATCTAATGAATTATTAGATATTTAAAAGACAACAGTAAGTTTACCTTCTTTGAAGAAATTATTGATGATTTACGAGTTGTTGGGCAATTTCAGATCAGCCGGATGATGTAAAGAGCCTTGTATTTTTTTATTAATAGTTTTTATGTGATTACGGAGTTTTGTAGAAGAGGATGAGGAAATATTTTGAAGGCTGTCGAGAAGTATGGAAGAATGTCTTTCGGAAGATAAATGCTCTTTGAAGCGAGAGAAAGTAATGATGAGGAATGTCTCTTGAATGAGAAAGAAATGATGCATTTATGTTGAAATTGTTACAACACGGAAGAATTTCTTTGTGAAAGAAGGAGATGAGATTAAGTGAAGAGATGATATGTGAAGAAACGAGTTGAAATTTGTTGAACTTTGTGATTTACAAACTAAAATTTGTATGTAAATGCAGGAATTGTTGGTGATGATGAAATGTAAGGAATGCCAAAGGAAATTGCATCAACGGAATGACTGATGGAAAACACAGTGTGACGGAGGAAGTATGAAGATAGAGTTCACTCTGGGTGGACAGAACGAAGATATACTTCAGAAAGGAGATGGTATGGAAGAGAGACTTACATTAGCAGAGACTGGGAATCTTTTTAGAGTTAACTTTGGGAAGTTTGAATCAACATGCGGTGTCTTTGATAAAGGAGGAAATTTCTCGAAAAACAAGAATGTTGCAAAAGAAAAGACAAGGCCTTGTGGTTTTTTGTTTTTAATAATTGTTTTTTGTGAATAGAGTTTTGTTGCGGTTTTGGAGAAGATTTGACACGGTTAGGCGGTCAGTAAAGGAGAAGGAAGAAAATTATATGGAAATATTTAATCCATGGAATAAAGAAGGCCAAAATTAACGGAAAAAAATGATCAAGATTCAATACGGAAGAAATCTCAATTTTAAATATTGAGAAATTCGAGGTGTGAAGATGCGAAGAAAGAAAACAACGATGAAGCAAAAATTAAGGATGACGGGGTGGCGATGGCCGTAAAAGTTGAGCAATAAAGAGATGAGAAAATCAGCAATCTCAGGTTTGTTAGGCAGGAGAATTGAACACAGCAAGAAGGATAATGATGAAGGTATATAGAATAAGACATGACAAGAAAGAAAAGAAGCGGCGAGCGACAAAAAGGAAGACGTTAGCAGGACTGTAGTACGGCTAGTGGAGGGCAAAGCAACGTGAAAAGTGTGGAGACAGGAAAGCAATAAACAACAATAAAAATAGATGACAAATTACGAGAACAAGGTATGGGATCAAAACTAAATATTAAAAAGCACATGATTAGGAGAACATGATTATTTTTAACCTTGGGAATACAATACGAGCATTGGGCTCAAAAAAATCCTTTATATTTTAATAGACATAGGAATCTAGTGTTTTTCAAAAGAAGATTGAGTTGAGTGTGTGTTTTTGAGTGATTTGGAATAAAAATTAATTAAATATTGAGAAGAATTTTGTAAATGTTCCCGAATGATTGAGAGGCATGAGAGAATTAGGATAGTTGAGATTTCACATAGGGATTGAGAAGAATTTAGGAATTAATTGTAAATATTAAGTTAGAATTAGTTCCATGATTTTATGAGTTTGAAAGGATTTTTATGGATAAAGGATAGATTTCGAGGACTTAGAGGATTTGGAGGATTTTGTTGAGATGATGGAGGATACGAACCTAAATTGGTTCAAAAACTTTTGTATAGTATGAAAAGCCCCAAAGGAAGAAAGAAAGGAGAAAGAATTTTGTAAAAATTTATATAACTGATATATTATACATAAGGTTATCTTTTAAGTCACACTGTTGACTTCATGCATAATACAAAATTTCTTCGTTGATCATTAATTACGGAAATAAAAACAATCGCATGCGCACATTAAAACCATAAACATTCACACATGTAGACACGGTATTTTATGGGAAAGCTTCGACGAAAAACACAACTATATGCAATATATGTCATAGAATCATGTAACAATCATTATACAAATCTCCCTCTGACTCAGTACAGTGGGAATTTGCTACACACTAATGAGGTCCGATCTGCTTAAAGCACATGCTCCAATCTCGCCTTTTTTCTTCAGTAGGCCTCTACTACATAATCATTGCGGAACACAACTCCTAAGAGCTACCTCCAATAACTCCACCAAACTGCGGCACCGCAGGTTCTAAATGAAGTATCCATGCAATAGCTCGACTTAAACACTCAAGAATAGTGTAATTCTTTGTCATCTCTTGTGCCACATCATGCACTTATTTGAAGTGTAGAGGAAAACTAAGATAATATTTTATAGTCCAAATATTGTTAGAGTAATAATATTTGACATATACGTTTTTAAGTGACGATCTAAAATAGATTATTAATATATGTAAATAAGTTTCATCTATTTTCCAACTTGACCAACCATCCACGAATATCATCTAACGACTCGTAGAATATGATCGACATGTCTAAGAAAATGAGCATAGTCTAAAAATATACTTGCACCAAAAATAGCATAACGAGCCGCAAGTGAGCGAATCTTTTCATAGCTCAGTAATACTAATTGCAAGTGTCAACACTCCTCTACAAAAACATAGGGATTATACGCACCACATTACCCTTTCGCATGGTATTTGAATTTGCTCTAGTGAGCGCCTTCGTCGAATATCAGCATCACGATCCTACTGTGGGAATGTATGAAAGTAACATGATCTTCTGTACAAAATATACGTATGATGATGCTAGATATCCAATGTGTTTAGATCTGTCATGAAATATTTGGATTAGCAAGAGTTTGATGCAACTGATTATCTGTAATATATCATAATGGGATCTAAATGCTGACAGACAACCCAACCGGGATCTTCCCTCACCATCCATATAGCCTGCCTTCACCCAAATGACACGCCTGCTTAACATTGTTCTGTCACAGCACAAGCCCAGGTGTCCGTGGATGCTACACTTCTGCTATGCTGAAAACTGTTGGGCAGATAAAATGCCTCAGGATGACATGTGCCACATGCTGGGTTGAACTCCTGCAACTCTGCCTCCTGAGCCTGCAGGCTTCCTGCTTTATAAAATACATACATTGCATAATCTGTGTCCCAGTAACACTGTGAGATATACTCATGCATGCTTGCTGCTTTTAAAAGGAAGCAGTGGCATTCATGCTGGCTGTGGTGGTTAATGGCAGCAACATGTCTTCAGTCATTGTGTGACTGTGCATAACGACCCACAGACGCTGGGTGTTGGTGGCAGCATGTAAATACATATACACGGTGTGGCAGCGTCCTGTATACTCATCCACCCAGGAGAGGGTGGCTGATAGGCGCATAATATACATGTTGAACTTTGGGTATATAGGGCACATGCTTGCTGGGGACACAACACGTCCCATCATTGTTGCCAGGTTTACAATCACGGGAAGCTATAATGGAGGCCCAGATTATTCATCTCGGCTCCTTTTAAGATCAACCACCCATGAGTGTCAGGACCATCACTGGCTGATCAAATCATCTACATGAACCATGTTGATGAGAGGAGGCACCTCACAATGCGGTATGAGTGGGATGCCTCACTCTTAGAGAATCCAGTGGGTGAAAATGTTGTCTCCATGTGCCTGGCTTCTGGTGCTTGCTTCAATCCATACAATGTGCTGGCACTGCACATGCTGAGTCCGCCTCGAAAGATCTAGAAACAGTGGTTGCTCTATGTACACCTCCTCCTCGTCCTCTAGTTGAAAATGCAGTCTTCACATCCATCGGTGGATACCACCCCATGTACGAAGTGAGTAATAAACGGAAAATACTGTGGTCTTTTAGTTTCCTCATAATGGTCTCAGTGATGGTAAACCTCGGGAAACAAATGTTTCAGTGTCCATGCTCACACTCCCATGGACAGCACTTCTTTGAATCATCTGGACCCTGTGGTTTCCCTTGAACAGCAGACAATCTCCCCTTTGTGTTCCCACAATAAGCAGATGCTGCCTCCTTCTGCAGCATGGCATCCCACCCGGCACGGATGCCTCCCGGCTTCCTGAAGAGGAGATGTCCTCATCATGGTCTGGGCACGTGGCAGAGGGGCACGTACGATGCTGCAGGTGAGTGACTTCTCTGTCCTTCTGGGTGGTGCTCTCACAATCCTTCTCCCATCAGAATACGATCGCTGGAAACACCATGGTGTGCTTCTCAGTGATTTGGCACTGGGGCCTTGGGTAATCCCTCCTTCCACTCATGAGCTCCTCTTGTGGGGACAGTCCATAAAAAAGACTCATTCATGAGAACACAATAGCTCTCCTTTTGTCTGGGTGTCGTTCCCCTATCCGAGAACAACATGGTTTCTCCTCCTTTTGGGGTGATATCCGGAAATCACTGTGATCAGCACGTTTGTGCAGAAAAATACCACCACGTGGTGTGGGGAACAACAGACACCCAAACCATGCAGCCTCACGGTGGCTCGCTTTATTACATCCTTAAGTACATGAATATGTGAGTGAACAAAAAATCCTCAAAATGAAAGAAATGTGGGCTTCTTACAGAAAAGAGAAACATATAGGTATGTATTTTCCAATATATTGAGGACAACAGGTTTTTTGCACATAAACATAACATTTAATGCCCTAGGCAGAAGTGTGGGCCACGGTCATAGCCTGCTGTGTGTACCACTGATCATTATTATTCTTGCTCTTGTTTATTCTCTCTTGTGGATTGTGAACTGATTAGACTTTCTCTGGTTCTCTGTGCTGCATTCATGGTTGCAATTAATTCTTACCATTAATAATCCTAAAAAAAGGCTGTGCTTGCCTCTGGGTTCTTTTTTTTTTCTCCAGCTTGAATTTTGTTGAACTCTGAAAGACTTTGGTGTGTCTGTCTTCTTGCATGAAGAAGTTCAACCTCTGAGAAAAATCATCAACTAAAATATCTTGCTAGTGCACCATGATTTTTGTTGAACTCATGAAAGGTCCACACATGTGTGGTTGAACAGCTTCACATAATTTATACAAAGTATCCCCTTACAACGATGTTCATGATGCCTTGTGCAGGAAGCAGGTAAATCTGCTAAGTTTTCAAAGCATATGGTGAATGGCCCAGTCTCTGTGCCATGGCTGCTTATAATCCATCACCATCATGTATGCCCCTGCCATTGTTATGACATATACTATGGTGATGACAGTTGTAACTGAGACTGTCCTTGGTTTACTGATTGTATATTGTGGAAATGCTGCACCAGCTGAGACAGCATCATATCCCTTGTATTTTATTTTAGCTGTAATTAAGTTCTTTTATTAGTCTCACAGAACATGCATCACTTGTGATGAAGAGGTTTATAATTCTCTGAGGTAAATCGTCACGATGTTGTTTAAGCAACGTAACTACAAGCTATTTATCTAGATATTATAACTCCAGGATGTAACAATACGGATGGGTAAACAGCAAATGTTGTCTCACGATCATATGAAAAAGATACTTATCAGCCTGTGGAACCATGTACTTAAAGACCAAGCAGCTAAATTAAAAATCCAAATAAGTAACGAGGCTAAGGCTCTCTATTCAAATCCAAACACTTATTTTATTATGGACAGACAAACATTCTGATATGGCTGGTAGTGTGTACATATGGTTGTGTCTGCCTTCTTATCTTTACTGATTAGTAATTAACCGCTATTTCCTTCTGCTTTTAAAACAAGAACAAGACACAATACATTTGAATTCTTTCTTTGATGAAGATCCCTTTGTGTATTAGCTGCCCATCTATCTTTTTTTTAATGTCAGGCAGGTGGCTCCCGTCCTGTGGACCTGTCTCCAGGCAGACAGTCCTAAAATGGTGCTGATCTTTGGAAGCCAGGGAAGCAAGCTCACAGGTCCTGATAATCTCAGAACAACCCCAGCCAGGCTCAGCCAGGCACGGAAAAGGTGTGTGAGGCAACACGTTATATATGTTCTTTCTCATTTTATATTCTGGAGTTTATATTCCAGGCATAGCCATGGATTTATCTTGCTTTGAATAAATGTCGACTTTCATCAAGAGGCTGGAAAGCACCGCGGGCGCGGGATATAACGATCCGGCCACGCCCCGACGAATCCTTCGATATTCATCTTCTTTCACACATACATCTCGAGTGCGTGACATAAACAGAAGGTAGGCAGGTTACGTCTGTCGACTCCGCCCAACCATCATACGTACCGCCCTCCCCGTCATAATCTTTTAAACGTGTAATTGGGCGCACCTCGGGGCTAGTCCGATAACGATGGACAGAGATATCTCGCACACAGGCATAAAGAAAATAACGCCTGGGTCGATTCATAATACAAACTTATTATTTAATTATAATTATAATAAACGATCATTCTTTTTTTATAAATATATAATAATTTATATAAGTGATATATTATACATCTCTCTCTCTTTCGGTCCACACACTATTTATTTAATATACATTATAGATATATTATAATTAATTAATAAACAACGAAATAAAACGTACGCGTGCGTGGCTCATAAACATTCATATAAAAAAGACACGTATTTTATAGGAAACGAAAACTAAAACCCAACTATATATATTATTCTTTCGGGGTGCGTGTGATATAAACCCCTTCGTCTCCCCCCGGCTCTTAATTATAATCTGATTACTGCACATAATAAGGTCGGTCTGAAAGCACATAATAAGTACGCACACACTGTGCTTTGCCTCTGCGTACAATCAACGAACGAGCGGGGGCAGACTAAGACAGATTGACAGCTGCACAATCCTCGACAACTATCCAACTGTGTGTGTTGCAAATCATACAACACTATAGTCTAGCCCAGTAGTCACACTAATCTTTCACCTACCTCTTCATGGTCTCCATTGAAAGCGTAGGAACATATGATTAGTGATGTATTCTTTAGTTTATTAATGAGTTATTAATTAGTGAATTAATTAATAATTAATTTACACCACTCTCACTAGTGTGTCAATTAGTTAGACTAGATACATGTCTACATTAAGCACAACTCAGTTAAACTAGCGCAACTCCCGCAACTTACTCATGCTCCACCAAATATCACATAGGACTACAACTTAATTATCCTTTGGCCATGTTCTACACTTAGCCTCCAGAATAGCTAATGATTCCATCGCCAGAGCTCCACAACCTTGCAATAAACGCCAGTAGGTATGTGATAATAAGATAATGTTTACAGTCCCAAATGTTGTTGAAGCTACAATAATATTCAACATATCTATTTTTAAGTGGCAATCTTAAAAATGATTAAGCACTAATATATCTAAAATAGAGAGGTCATCTATTTTCCAACAAGTAATAATAAAATGACATCCTTCAACTCATAGAATATGATTGACATGTCTAAAAATAGACTTGTGCTCACAAAAATGGCTATGACGTCTAATACAAAACTGTTAAAAATGACATAAGACCGCTTCCCAGTGAAGGGCTCTTTTTTTTCACTGGCTAAATAATGTATTGCAATCTCAACGTTTTAGGTAAAGTTAGGGTTTCGGAAAAATGAGGTTTGTTGTGGTAAACCCTCCCAGAGAAGTTGGAGAAAAGGGCCATTGATTAGAATGTGGGCAAAAGACCAAGGGTCTTTGTAATTATTTGATTATGTATATGTGGAGGAATTGATTTACGAATTATTGTGTACCTTTGATTTATTGAAGGGTTATAGTAGAAGGAAATGAATAAACGGAAGTGAATACGGAGTGATACACGTTAAGTTGAATATAGAAATGTTAAACTGTAGGCAAGGTGCATGATAAAACTACTGCCAATATGGTTTGATATGGTGGTTTGTAGCAATTGAAGATTTGATGTAGATGTCGGATAGGGTATAATGTCAATATTATGGCTTGAGATGAAGTGTAAAGGGCTTGTATACATTTGAGAAATGGATGAGTTAAACGTTTGTTAAAAATTTAGTCATCATCAACTGAAAGGATCGATGACAGACGAAATTTTTTTTGTTTGATTGACATTTGGATACCATCGGATGTATATATCAATCCCGTCATTCGATGATGAGTGGATGGTAAGAATGGAGATCGTTATGGTCGTCATTGCAGTATATGGAAAAGGTTTTATATTTGCAGAAATTTCATTGATATGCGATTCACATCAACAGAGAATGGATAACTGTGTTGATTAGAAAAAATAGTTATCAGGTAGAATAACAGTGAATATAGATTCATGGTGAGAGTGAGTTCTTTATTCCGACACTATGCGTATGGAAATTCGGGGAATCAAGAAAGTGAAGCTTGTGAACCAATTGTTTGTTTGAATGTTTTACCAAGTGTGTGGAGGAACGCATTGAAGATTTAGTGGGCCCAGCGAGTCAGCAGCGAAGACGAACAATGGTGGTTTTAAACTGCTGAGAACTGCATGGCTTTTGGAAGTAAAATGAAGGTGATATTTTAAATGGACGTGATGGAGTTGAGAAGTGACACGTGGTATCTTAAAGGTGGCTATTTAAATGAGTTTGAAACGTTAAAATGAACAGAATGTAACCATATTGATAAGTACGTCGGATTAAGGAGATGAGTCTTTTGATAATATATAAGGACAGTTCTTTACAATATTTTAGCAAAATATGTGTGATTGTTGTTGTAAGGCATATTAATATATGGTAGCACTTAGGTTTTAAATTAAGGTAATATTAGGCTTTAACTTTTTTTTTTTTAAAATATATTAAATCTCGTTAAAAATTTGTAAAAAATTATCATTTATAAACTAAGTGAGATTATCAAAGGTGTTAAAGTGGCAGGTGTGGATATGGACTATGATTTAGTGATTTTGGGTTTGAACCAATCGAAAGTGATATGAAATGTGGTGGTGTATTTTATTCTCAGGATGATATTATAGGCTAACAAAATGGAATGAGTGCAATCAATAAAGATTTTCTATCTGAGTCTATTTAGGGATGTTTTAATTTGAAAACACATTTTTATGTGTAGATGAGGGTTTATGTAGCTTGGCTACATCATTTTGAAAAAAATAAAATAAAACATTTTCTGATATATCTTTATACATCTCTAAAAATTGTCATATTATGCAACATAGTTTACTAAATCTTCATAAACACTACTTTCAATTACCATTTATACATGAGAGTTTTATACGATTTCCATTATAATGTAACATTGTAAAATGTAACACATACCGTATAAGATAAAAGTGTTATTATATATATAAATATATTTAAACATAATATTATTGTAACACTCAATATATATCAATACAAAAATAGAATTTATAATCCAAAGAAATTTATATTTTGAGTTTCATTTAAAAATGTTTTTTATAAAATAATCGTAAATATACTTAATATATGTAATCATAATTTGGGATGTGATGTCACATATATTTGTAGCCTTATAAAATGTGTTTCGACCATAACCATTCTAAACAAATCTTACAGTGAATATTCTATTTATAGAAATGGAAAGGTTGCAAAGTATGTTCATCATATAATCAATATACAACATTGTATAAAGTTTGAAGCTCTTAATTATTGACCTACTCATTCTATGGTGTTTGTATATGGTAAATCTATTGTCACATGTGTGGGTAATTAAAATACATTTGATTTGGTTTTGTATTAACTA
Organism: Pinus albicaulis; assembly: GCA_034641835.2. Lineage (NCBI taxonomy): Eukaryota > Viridiplantae > Streptophyta > Pinopsida > Pinales > Pinaceae > Pinus > Pinus albicaulis. The sequence continues at coordinate 64,396 of JAXQQM020073998.1, forward strand.
TCTGTACTTATAAATAAATTCCGATGTATTATTGCTATTTCACAATTAACATAAATTCACATATGATTATGGAATATATATTAAACAATTCTATCTCAGGATATGTTGAGATGACAGCTGGTGATTGTCTGTCCTTGCTCTTGTCTATTGGATCATTCCCTCAGAAATCAACGATTCAGATTTTGCTTCAGGAATTTAGGGTAACGACCCTATCCCTATCCCTTACATTCTTCGCATTTTCGCTATCATCGTCGGAGGATCGCTGCTCTGCAACAGTTGTGTTGCAACCATGGACATAATCTCTGTCTCGGCTTATGAAATGATGCTACCAATACAAAATGCATTATTCCATGAAGTTTTTCTAACTTTCAAGGTCCTTTATTGTCTGTTATTGAATTGGATTACAATGTGTTGATTGGGTTTTTCGTTGTTTGATTTTTCGTTCCTACCATTTGTAGGACAAGGTTACTTATTACAGTATAATAAGTTGGGCCTTCAGCTTCTTACGTTTAATTGTATTCTCAATACATGTATAATGTTAACTTATCAATTCCTTAAGGGTTAAATTATTCTTCGGCTCCTTGCGAGTGGTTTTTCAAGAATTTAACTTCAGATTTTCTCTGTAGGGTTTACAAGTTAAGTTAGCCCACCCATTTCTCCTTGAACTGCAGACGGGGATATTTTACCTTCTGATTTGGTTTCCGACAGTGAGGCCTATATTTTCTATTGAGGGTAATTACTGACTATCCTTTTAACATATCACATGAATTTGAGTTATATTCCAGTTCTTATGGTTTTGACTATAATTCCTTGCTAATTCCTTTAACTTACTCTTCTCTGTTCGTGTTGTGATAGGTTTGCAGCGTGGAGAGTTCCTCCACCTCATTCTACCCTTCGGTCAACACCCCTAAGTGTAACTTAAAGGTTATAGTTTTTTTGCTTTGAAATTACATACTCATTTTCTTTAAAAAAGGCTTCTTTCGTCTCAGGACTGTGTCCTTTGTTTATACATGGTAACACACAATTGCTTGTTTTAATCTATCCTTCCATCCTCCTTTTGAAACTCTCAAGAGCTCTTGCCAAAATTAGGATGTTATCATCCATTTGTTGTTAAAGTCTGGGGTTTAACATACTTTATCATCCTTTAAGTATTTATTTGTTCCAGGCCCCTCGGTTCTCTTGTAAACAGGATGTGATGTATTACACGCACAGTAAATAGTTAATTTTTTTTTTTTATATCTTAGATTTGACAGTTGAGCACTATATATTTATGGTCTGTATAATTTCTTTATTTCAATCAGAAACAATGTCTTTTCCCAAATTTTCCGTGAAGGGTATTGTTCATTGTAGCTTTTCATTAGAGTGCAAAGGTTAGAGATAGCTATATTGTAATACCTATTTCAGCTTTTCTATCTTCCTGTAGTTACTTTTGTTTAACTAAATTTCAGCATTAAATGTAATATGAATCTGTGTATTTAGTTTCTTATGAATATTAACCAGGATACCCTAGACTCAACCCTGACACCCCGGGGTTCTGTCCTAAAATCCTATATTAGTCTTTGATAGGGTTTCCCCTAATTACAGAGGGTTAAATCAATGGATATTTCCTGTAACAATAGTTATCTTTGAGTTATTTCTTTTCTTCCTTAAAAGAAAATATATGTAAACATTATCATATTCTTTACAGTCAACTAGTAAAGTTATGCTTATGATACTCATGTTGTAAGAATTATTTTCCTATTTTCCACAGTACTGTTACTAGTATTATGTATAGGATTTTCTTTTCCTTAATTTCACATTGTCAGTATGTTGACCCAAGATTTTATTCTATCATTTCCTAATACGTTTTTATATATATATATATATATATATATATATATATATATATATATATATATATATATATATCATCATCTATATGTATGTTCCATTCTTACATTTTCAACTTCACACAAACCCTCAACGGAAGTAAATACTTACCTCTAGCTTGTAAGTGCTTAACTGTTCTTTCCTCCCAACCCTGAGAGAGGAAATCACGTCGTCTTCTCCCCCCATCTCCTCACCAGGTCTTCAGGTAGTTCGAAAATTTAAGCTTACTTTTATTTTGGTTCTTCGAGCTCCATTGGCTCCTACTAGATCTGGACTGCTCTCTCTGTGATAATCATAATTGCAACCCTATACTTTTCCTTTTTTCTGCACAACCCCTTCCCTTACTCAGGATTTTCTAATCATTCCGATGGGGAAGGTAATTATTGGAACAACCTTTACCCTATTTTTACCATAGTTCTTGGGCTATTCAGTTAAGTCACTATTTAAAATAATTACCCTTATTATTCATTTTCCTTTTTTTCCAAAAAGATAAAGTTTTTAGTCTATTCATATTCGTTGTGATGATTCAAATGTTTCAAAATAAAATAAAAATAGTTAACAAACTAAATCAGGGTGTTACATGTGATTAGCATGAAAGTAGTATATGCAAATTCAAATATGTTTTTAAGTAAAAAATTAATATATAAAGTTTTGTACATTATTTTATTTTTATTCTCAACATATATAGTATTTTTTATTATTTACAAATTTCAAAAATGGCATGCCCTAATAATTTTATATATTATAGCAACTTAAGTTCTTTAATTTAACATACATCTAATATATGTATAAATATTTAACATACATTTATAAATCTTTGAACAAAATATATCATTAATATTATTATTATAATAATTATTTAATTTTAAAATCCTAATTTAATTAGACATTAAATGGTTTTTTTAAATTTGAAAATAAATTTACTTCAAAACCGTTTCACTACTATCTTATAAAAATTTATACACTAATCCTATAAATAATAACTTACATTATCAAACATTTATAACTTACATTATCAAACATATAAAATTCAAAACACATAGAAATTTAGAACAAAAATAACACCAAAAATTGAATTTTTAATATCATCACAATTAACATATATTAATAAATAATATTCCATATATAAAAATGTTCTCGTTTCTTCTCATTTTTTAATCCAAAATTCAGAGAGGGAAAGATAACCGGATCACTATCATTTCAAAAAATATATATTTAAACTATAATACTAATTTATTAAAATTCAATTCAGCTATTATCTATTAAACACTCATACTTTTAACAATTCAAATAATCCCTTTAATAACCCTGAGATAGAAATTTGTTTTATATCAAATTCAAGAAAAAACTATACATGGTAGATGTATCAATCTCATAATTTTTTTTATTTTTATTGTTGTCAAAATAGTTAGTTTAAATATATTTTTAATATAAAATATATATTTTTAATTTATAAATTTAAATTATATAACAAAAAATTTCAAGAATTTAAATTATAGAAATTGTTTTAATATCAAATTCAAGAAAACATTATATATAGTAGATATATCAATCTCATAATGTTTTTTTTTCTCTTATTAAAATAATTAGTTTAAATATATTTGTAATATAAAATATTTTTTTGAATTCAAAAATTTAATTTCAAGAATTTAAATGCATTTATTTACTAGAAAATATATTATAACGAAAACCCAGAATACCACCAATAATTACATCACCAAATTCATTTTAAAAAATAGAAAATTTAACAAAATATGGTTTTCTCTTTACGCACAAACTCCTTGAAAGAAACCAGAATGAACAATGAGAAAAGAGACATAGGGGGTTGAGGTTCAGGATTTTAAAAGTCGTGAGAGATTTTTTCATGCCACGAGTGTTCAATGCATCAAGAGACGGTGTCCACATGTGAGATACTTTGTGTGACTTGCTCGTTAAAACAAACACGTGACAAAACATGTTTGATATGCAAGTGCAACGTATCCTACGTGTGCGCAAACTAAACAGTGGTATTCGTGTCTCCTACCGTGTTCCGATAACAACACTCTGAGCCCAACAAAGTGGTCTCCACGAAGTCAAAGATAGTTGGGTAATGTTGTATTTTCATGTCAATGTCATGAGTTCGACGATGCCTTAATAGAAGTCATAATTTAGATGATGAATCATCCTTTTCATAATGACATTGATAATAGAGGTCTTTATCATTGCTTTGAAAATAAAAGTGGGTAATCAGTGTTATTTTATTATTATTTTTTTGAAATAAATGTGGTATTGTTTTTAAAACATAGGTATATATAGGGATAGGGATATGTTAGATATTTTAGTTTAGTGTTTTTTTTATTAAGCAGAACAGATGAAAGTTAAAAGTGTACACGTTCAAAAATAACTAAAAAGATTATACATATTTAGAAAAATGGGTCGGATTGGTTATTAGGATAAACTATGAAATTCGAATGTAAAATAAATCGAACAATAACGTAAGATTAAGGAGAAGGATCAAACTTTGTGGCTGCAACCTAAATGTAGTCTTTATTGTTGTTAGGGATATAGCCTACCAAGGGAGGAAATCTCATCAAATAAATTAGCAGGAGAAACCGAGTATCCACAAGAGATAGACTAGAGAAAATACATAAAGGTTTGAGAGAAAATTGAGAAGTGTTAAGAGAGTGTCAAGTAAGAATGTTGGCGAGGGAAATACTAGTAATGGATTCAATAGCATGAACAAAACTCAGACAGAAAGAAAAATTCAAAACATAGACAATAAAGAGAACTTCTCCTAAGGAGTCTAATGTCCAAAGAGACTATCGTCTAACATGCATGAGGAGCTAGAATCAGAAGCCACAACGTGCACATCAATTTTGTAGAGAGGGGAAACAAAAAAGACAAACTGATATCCTATAGTGCAAAATGAAAATTGTCAATAAATATGTATTTGGGGAGAAAATTCATGTTAATTCTCGAGCAATAGATGACTACCAAGAATGAAAGAGTAGGGCTTGGCCAAAGCGCACAAAGGTGGGCTGCCCAATGGCCCCAATTTGGATTGAGGAGAGCTGAGATAGAAGTTGTAGACAGGGTATTCTAAAACCTAACAACACCAAATGAGAATTGGATCTACCGAATAGGTGACTATTAGAATCAGGATTTTGAGCATAAAGATTCCATTGACCTATGAAAAGTGGTTCTAAGTGTTGGACTGTGTAATTCCTACTTGTCTTCAGTTGTGATTCTCTCTATGTATAGAGTCTGTTCCTATTCCATAGGTTAGCTAAAACTAAGTTCCTAGCCTGGTGTGAGGTTGAGATATTCTCTCAACCAACTTATTGTGCGTCCAAGATAGCTTCCCTATCTTGAGACAATTCCTCATGTATATATGTAATTCTATTTGATTAATAGAATACAGTTTGCAGAGTAACATTTTATCTTGGTATCAGAGCATGTACGGGGCGTGGACCTCGACCCCTCGTGGGCTGAGGGAAATAAATGAAAAAATATATTTTATTTTAATATTTGTTTGTCCATCAAGAGTCGCGATTGTTGTAAGCGATCTGCTCGATCGGAACCAGATCTGAGCCGACGTGTTGTTAATTGGGCATGAGATGCGAGTTGGCCTCTATTTGTCTCTATAAAAACTAGCCCATTCTATCAAAGGTGTACAAATGAGTTGTGAGGAGGCATTGACCCCATGTATTTGGTGAGGTGATTGTCCTCGTGTGGAGGCATAGCTTTGTAGGCCTCTAATTTCCAAAATGCTTTAGATTTTTCTTTTCCATTGTATGTTCTTCTATGCGAATAGCCCATATTGCGAGAGGGGATTAGCGATCGAGATCTTTCCAATCCTATCGATTGGAGGTGAACAGTGGCTGTCATAGAGTGTTGAGACAGTTTGAAGTGTGATTGTTTACTTCCTCTGATCTATGTGGAGTTGTACTGTGTAGAGATGTCTTTGTTCATTTGCCGATAGAGATCTACCAATAGGGAATATTCTGGATCTCAGAGAAATCTGGACAGAGAACTTGGTGCCCACCGTGGCGCACGAATGTTGCTAATCTGTGTATGCTAAGAGGACAGATTTGTGTGGCCATTGTGTTAGAGATTGAGAGTTGATCTGCCATTGTGTAGAAGCTGTGGCAAGCTTCCGATCTGTGCCAACATGAGGATATACACGCATGTTTTAACAACGTGTCTTGCGTGAGCTAGGGGTGCTGGATCTATGGGTGGTCAAAGGTCTCGTGCCAATATTATCTCAGTAGAATTTGCTAAATCTACCACGTGAGGGATATCGATGGCGCTTCTAGAGGCACGAGTTTGTCAATTTTTTTCTTGCATGCGCGAGCTTGCTCCATAAGATAGTTGGGGCAGCATAGGAGGTCGTCTCCACAGATGCCTACGCATCTCTTTGTGAATTTTCGTCGTCCTCTTCAATGATTCGGGGCTTGAATTTGCAGCAGAATGTTGCCCTATCGGGCCCTGCTGGGCTTTGTGATGCGAAATTATGAGAAGAGCTCCTATTCCCAAGAGCTCTACGAGTGGATCCCGCTACGTCTGGATGAGGCAATATTGGATGGGGTACTCAGAAAAAAATTGTTTTTCGGTCACCAAAATCTGAAAGAAACGAAAAATTGGAAGCAGACGATAAGATTTTCTACTCAATTGCTTAAGCAAGCAGGAGGTTTCAATTTTCTTTCCCTATTCAGGGAGCTTCATCTGAATAATGTTACAGTGATAGCGGTAGGCTTCTGGCTTTCCCCTAAGAATCGTTATTTGTGCTAATACCTTGCCAGCATTGCGTCCAGTCATAGTGGACTGCGTGTTTGTGGTGGAGAAGGTAGATCTGCAATAGAGACTCAATAGACGCGTGCCAGTGGTGGAGAAGGTAGATCATCAATAGATACTCAACATCGAAGCTTCAGATCAATTCGTCATAAAAAAATTGGAGGTTTGAAGTTGCTCAGTGATTAATCTAGGTCATCCCTTTGCAATACGTAAACTTCCTTGCAATTCAAATTTTGGTGCATCACGTGTGTTAGCACCCAATCTGAACCTCAGGCTGAAAAAGGCCAAATCAGGGTAACAACTAAACCACGCTCAGCCTTGTAGCTAGCCCTACAAGGACAGGAGAGGGCTCTCTCCATAGAATAGATATTCAATAAAATGGTAATGAACTGATTTTAGGCTAGGTATAGAAATGGGAAAAAGAGTTTTGATGAATTACTGAAATTTCAGGGATGTATGGGACAAGAAGATAGTATGGACTGAGGAATTAAATTGGGATACAGAATATTTCATAGGGCAAGATAGGCAGGAGGTTTAGCAATCAAGTCCAAATAAGATGAAATGGAAAGACTGTTGAGAAACTGAAAAGGGCATAATAAATGAATCCTTTTCAAATAGAAGAAAATACACAGAGTGTGAATGATTTCCCAAGGCAGAGCATATAAAATGGATTCTACCTTTCTAACTTGAAAACATTCAACTAGAGATGTTAATGAATGAATGGTGTAACATAACAATGTACATATGAAACATAAAGGAGAAACATATGCTAAAACTCATACCACATGAATCCCATAAATCAGAGCTGCATCACTTTATTTAATTCCCTGTCAAATTGTACAACGGAGCGCAGAGCTCACTGCCACACTATTCCCCTACTTCTGAGTTTTCAGACCTCAAACCTTTTTTTTTTTTTGCAAATAATTAGAATTTACAATAAATAGACGAATTTTTCGGGAATACAAATCGATGGAAGGGGAGAAATCAAAACTGAGGATAGAAGGCCAAAAGTCAACAGTCTCTTCGTAAAGGAAGAGCTGCATTACATCTGGCCAGTGAGAAGGAAAAAAATTGTAACGTAGATTTCTCTACAACGTAACTGAAGATGTGACTGTTACAATTTAGGTCTCGGCCTCTGGCTGTCGCTTTGCTTTCCATTATTCCTTTTGAATGACTGGATTTTAATAAGATGTCGTTGCAGTAAACTGGAATAAACTGAAATAATGCCTTACGTGAAGGGAAATAGTGAATAAGAAGGAAGGGAGAGGAGGCGGGACCAGCATCTTAATCGCAATCGGGATCGGGGAGCGGGAAAATATATACAAAATAAGACTTTCGATGCGGTTGGATTAAACCATGGGAAGTCCTTTAATAAATGTAATAAAATGTGATTTTGGGACTTACAAAGGGGAAAGGGCCTTTATATTATAATGGGGAGTAAGTGTTGTATGGTGGGCCTGGGGATAAAATCGCAATCGCAATCGCAATATTTGAATTTGCGATGGGAATTTTGCGACGGGGATTTTGCGACGGGAATTTTGTGATGGGAATTTGCGATGGGAATTTTGTGATGATCACACATCACACATCGCAAATTCCACATCAACAAGACACTTGAATCTCTAAACTTGCGATCTTGCGATTTTGCGCTAAAGTGGTGGGGTTTATATATATGATATAACTTTGTTATAAAGTTTGTGGGGTATTGGTTGGAGAAGTGTTCAAGGGGAGGGACTTTGTAATATGAAGTTTTTTATTATAAAGTCCAAAGGCATGGAGGGGAAGTGGTTGGGTAATAAAATTGCATATTTTATTAAATGATTTAAAATGCGATATTATAATCGGAAGGGGGAAGGAAGGGGTTTTTAAAGGGATTTGAACATAAAGTTAAAGGGGAAACATGGGAAATAGGTGGGGCTTAGGGAATAGAGGGCTTGTTCTTCACTTAAGCACAAAATTCAATCCAGAAGCCAATTTTGAGAGTGTAGTATACCGTTGGAAAGCTCTTTCCGGGCTTTTTCTGATGGATCTACTTTGAATATGATTTGGCACTGAACATACTGCGGAAAAATTATCTGAAGGCAGAGACATCACTTTTTGGAGATAACAGCTTCTGAATTTTGGCTGAAAGGCAAAGTATCATGTCTTCACCTCAAAACATGGTTTTGAGGTGAAGCTCGCATCAAACCAAACAAATGATATCTTTGATCTTCCTGGTGCTATGACTTTGTATTTATTAACTTCCTCGTGACTTCGCTGATCTTTATTTGCCACTTGACTCATTAATTTGACCATGGCGAGACCTTAGAGACTAATGAGACCCATCCTATGACCTACTAATATGATTTTGAGAATGAAAGTGACAAATGACTGAAGATCATAGGAAGGAAAATCAGCAAGTACCTCATGAGGGAAACTGGTAACAAATTACTACCATCAATGAATCCATGACCTAACAGAATGGCGAAATTGATTATTATGGGACTCCTAATATGCAAATGCAAAAGAGCAATTTTGATCACTGATGGCAGTATGACTAGAGTGACACTAACATTGGCTCCAATGGGGATGGTAGCTCCTTGGAGGTGCCAAGAACACCGTAGACCAAGTAGCCTTATCCATTGGGCATGGAGTCAAAAATACTGAAAAACTGACACAATGCATACTGACACTGACTCAACTCTAAGACTGAAAAACTGAAATAAACCAAACCATACACATATCATTCAAGTTTTATAGCCTTCACTTAGGGCCCCAAACTTCAATGACTGTGTACTCTGAACTCTGATAAACATAACATGGTATATACAATGATGATGACATATATCCTGATCCTTTCTTTTCAACAATGGTAGTTCTTCAAAAGCCTACCATTTACTGCTCCTCCAGGACAATTTTGGCCATCCATTTCTGAAAGCAAGAAGGCATTCTGTCCTCTGTAAGCTGAGATCCTGTATGGTCCTTTCCACAGATTGTCGAACTTACCATGCTTCCCTTTGTCTTCATTTCTCGCATCCCATTTCAACACTATATCATCCAACTGAAACTTTTCTACCTTTGTCTTCCTGTCATAGATCTTTTTAATTTTCTCCTACAACTGAATAACGTTCTGTGACACTTCCTCTCTCGTTTGCTGAAGGTGGATCATTTGATTGATTCTTCGTTGATTGTCATTTTCCTCGCTGCCAACTTCTTGCAATAATTTCATAACTGGGACTGTAAGGGATGTAGGAAAGACAGCGTCAGTAACATAAACTAGCTCAAATGGTGACATACCTATTGATCTTTTACTGCTAACTCTGTCTGCCCACAGCGCGTTGATGAGCTTTCGGTGCCAATTTCTTTTGTTTGCCTCCAACATTTTTTTAATTATATTCACCAATGATTTGTTAGATGACTCGGCCAGGCCGTTTCCTTGTGGATAATAAGCTGTCGAATGGCCCAGTGAGATGTTGTATTTGTCACAAAAGTCGATCATTTTCTTGGATCTGAATGCTGCTACATTGTCTGTTACGATTTTACAGGGGCAGCCAAAACGAGATAGAATATTCGATTCCAAGAATTGAATGATTACCGCGTCTGTTGCTTGCCTGGCTGGGACGACCTCGATCCATTTAGTAAAGTAATATGTCCCTGTCAAGATCCATCGGTGCTGTGCTGAGGACTCGGGATGAATCTCCCCTATAAAATCGAGCCCCCACTGCTGAAAGGGTGCGTTCACTGAAACTGGTTTCAAAGGAAGTGGAAGCAATTTCTTCTTCCCTTTGAAGATTTGGCATTCGTGACATTTCATCACTGTCTTATATAAATCAGAAAATAATGTGGGCCAATAATATCCTGCTCTCAATATCTTGTTAGCTGTAGTCTTCCAAAACAAGTGACCGTCGCAGTCGCCTTTATGAAACTCGTGCATTACCTTCTGCGCTTCTTCTTCAACCAAACAATTGAGCAGAACGCCTCCTGGATCTTTCCAATACAGAGCGCTGTCTAAAATGCAGTATTTTGCAGATTTTAGCTTCAGAGATTTACCTTTTCTCTTGGACATGCCCGTAGGAGGAGACAAATGCTGAAGGATATAGACGATATCTGAATACCACGGGGACTGTAGAAAAATGTCTGCAATTGGAACCAGCAAACCTTCATCTTCCTCTTCTGCCACTGTTGTTATAAGGTTTATATCTAAGGCGTGCAGATTTGATTGGGCCATCAATTTCGCCAAGCCTTGGCCTTTGATCAATTTCGTGGGCTTGATTTCCAGATCATACTCCAACATGGCTGCTACCCACTTACCTCTTCGACCTTCTGGATCAGTTTGCATCAACACCTCCTTCACTGCTGCGTTTGGGACATATGCTATAGTATGTGAATGCAGAATATAGACCCTGAAATCCTTCAATGCTTTGATAAGGGCCAATGCCTGTTTTTCAATGATATTATACCTCACAGCAGCGTCTCTAATAGTTCTACTAAAAAAGGCAATTGGCTTTTTGATCTCGTCTCTCTTTTGCATTAAAACAGCCGCTAAAGTATGCTCAGATGCAAACGAAAATATGATAAAGTCTTGAGTGTAGTCAAGACTAATCAAAACTGGGGAATTGGACAAAGCAAACTTTACCAGATTGAATAATTTGATAGCCTCCTCACTCCATTTAACAGTGCTGTCTTTCTTTAACATATTAGTCATTTCCCTCAAATGCTCAGCCAGATTGGGTATAAATCGACGTAAGAAGTTCATCTTACCATTGAATGCTTGGATCTCCTTCTTGTTTCGTGGCAGGTTTATGAGATGGATTGCCTCCACTCTAGCTGGATCGATGCGAATACCATCTTTGGAGATGATATGTCCCAGCAGCTTGCCTTCATCCATGGCGAAGAGGCACTTCTTGGGATTGAGAGAAATTCCAAACTTTCTGCATCGCTGAAAAACAACTCTCAAATGGTACAAATTCTCATCATCTGATCCTGAAAACACTGTCAAATCATCCAAATAAACAACCAGAAAAACATCTTTTTCATTTGCAAAGGCGATGTCCATTGCACGTTGGAAAGTAGCTCCTGCATTCTTCAGTTCGAAAGGCATTTTGGCATACTGGAAGGTTCCCCAGGGTGTTGTGAAGGCAGTTTTATCTTGGTCCTTCTCATGCACCAAGATTTGGTTGTAGCCTGAGTAGCCATCAAGTAGTGACATCCTGGATGCTCCAACTACTCTCTGCAGAATATGGTCCATTTTCGGAAGTGGATAATTATCCTTTAAGGAGGCCTTATTCAAGTTCCAAAAATCTATACACAACCTTATTTCTCCAGTCTTCTTGCGCACTGGGACCAAATTCGAAATCCAATAAGAAAATCTAATAGGAACTATGATTCCTACTTTGTACAACCTATTTACCTCCTTTTCAATTGATGGCAGCAGCTTTGGATTGATTCTTCTCAGCTTCTGTCTGAATGGCTTTTGATCTAGCTTGATAGGAATAGTATGTTGGATTATGTTTTTATCATACACTTTCAAGTCTGAATAATCCCATGCAAATACATCAGAAAATTCGGAAAGCAACTTCACATACTTCTCCTTCACTTCAGGGGACAATGTCTTTGACAATTTGACAAACTTGGGCTGATCAACTGTTCCAATATTCACTTCTTCAACTCCTTTCTCTGTGGGCACCAAGCTTGGCTTCTTTGCAACATCGTCCTGATCAAACAGCTCCTCTAGAGGTATGAGACCTCTAGGAATTACGTTATCTTTCAGCTGCAACATGTCCATCTGGTTTGTTTCCAATTCTTGATCATCCACCACATACTCACCTTCTATGAGAGTGTCCTTGAATTTTCCATCACCCTGCAAAAATGCATTTATCTCATTATCATCCCAAAATACTTGCCAATACCTCAAATTATCCGGAACAGCAGGCCTATGTTTGACATGGATTTCGAATTTGTTGCTGGAGTTCATCGGAATTTTCAGGTTACTTGCAGTAGTTGCAAGAGAGTCAACAATAAGATTCTGCATCCTGGGCACTGCTGTCAAAGTGTACTCTGGGAATGTCTTCAAAATGTCCAGAACTGCATTTTTGTATGCCCTTAGTCTTGGATGTTTAGCTTGGTATTCTCCTTTCACCTACTTGATTATTAACTCAGAGTCACCATACACAGAAATCCTTTTTGCCTTCAACTTCTTCAAGATTTTGAGGCCTGCAATCAGAGCTTCATACTCTGCTTCATTGTTAGAGCATTCAAAAGCCAACTTGTAAGCACATACTCTAACATTACTAGGGACCTTCTCAGGTTGAAAAATAGGACTTCTAATCCATATTCCAATGCCAGCTCCATTCTTACCAACAGCTCCATCAAAATCCATACTCCACAGACCTTCTTCTTCTTCTTGTAGATGCTGAAAATTTGTTTCTTTCTCTTCTTTGCCTTGGCTGATTTCTGGCTGTTCATTATCCATTTGCTGCTGGCAGGCAGAAGGCTTAGAAGTACTTGCTGCTTTTTCTTTTTCCTGTTTGAGGATTTCTCTGAAATTTTCTGAAATCTCAGGTATCTCCTCCACTTGTACCAACTGAACATCCTCATCATTTAAACCACCATCTGAATATAAGACAAAAGACTCTAAATCTGTGTAGACTGCATTGATGGGATGATTTACTGGCTTGTCTTTGCTAGTGATCATGTATTTCATTTTCTTTTCCCTATACAACTTTCTCAACTGGCCAAATACAGGGATTGTGGCATAGGAGAAATCAAGCTGTATGGTCCCCTTAAGTTTTGCACCCCAAGACCTAGATAGGAGCATTCCAAACCGTGGTGGGACATCAGCAACAACTACATCCATCAAGACATTTTTGGCTGGAATTTGATCTAAAGACACTACTAAATCTTTGATGAGACCAATGCAGTGGACCCTACTTGAATCAAAAGAATACAAATCATGGTACTTTCTAGTAACATCAAGGCCTAACTTCTCCATGACGGCTTTGGGCATTAAATTATGGGAGGCCCCAGAGTCCAACATGGCGTTATGCAAGACAAACTCATGCAACCTAAGACTTAGGTAAAAGGGAGGCACTTCATTTTCTTCAGACTCTTGTGTGGCTGGACCAAAGATTAGTTCAGGGTAGTCATCTTCCACATTAACCATATCAGAAAGAGGGTCTATTTGCAAGACTTTAGATACCTGACTCTTATATACACTATTCTTTACCAACTCGGTCAAAGGCACGGACACTTTTAACTTGGAAATTTCACTTTCTAAATTAAAGGAGGGAGCCTTTTCTACCTCTTTAGCAGGAGGGTCTTTCTTCTCTGTTTGCTCTTTCGATGTGTTCTGCTGGCTTTTCTCTTTTGCAATGTTCTCAACTGTATTAGTAACTGCGGGTGCTTTGCTGGATGAAGGATTGGCCGGCTCTTTTCCTTTCTTCTGTGCTTCGTCCTTCATTTGGATTCTTTTCTTTTTTGAATGGGGTTGATTGTGACGTTCCTGTTCCTCAGAGAGTACTGCCTTTGCTGGGCTGATAAAGCGTTCATATATCCTCTCTGGTAGTCATCAAATTCTTCTTCTAACACCACGTCATTGGCCAAAATGAATTTTTCGTCCCCTTGAATGTCTGGAGTACCATTGTGTATTCTTCGTCTTATGTGAGGAAAATGGGAGCGCCATCAGCTGTGAAAAAATGATTGGTTTCGAACAGAGGACCATCGTCATCTGAGTCAGTCCCTTGCACGTAGTTCTGCTGTAGCGGTGTTTTAATCTGCTGCTGTGGTGCTGCTTGGTCCTGCGCCCTTTGTTTTCTCTGTCTAATTCTGAATTGCGGCTGCTGTTGTCCTCTAAAATTCGGATTTATTATTTGGGTTTCAGGTCTGTCCGAAATCGTTAATCGATCAACCATATTTTCCATTGTACGAATTAGTGTGTCCATTTTGCTGTCTGAAGGGGAGGCCTCCTCTTTCACCACGACTTTCTTTTCAGTTCTGGCCCGAGCTCTTCTAGCCAGCAAATTAGCTTCAACGCTTACTGCTATCTTTTGCATCTCTTCAAGTGACGGTGGATCTCTTTCACGCAGCTGATATGCCATATCGACATCAAAACCGTCCGGAAACTTCAGCATAGCTGAATCCACGGGTGGTTTGAGGTTGGCCGGAATAGCATTGTATGCAACATTGAATCTTAAACAATAGTCTTGCACCGTTTCACCCACGTTTCTTTTCATATTCTCGTATTCAGACAGAATTTGGTGTGGGTTCCTTTTCACCTCCCATCGCTCTAGGAACTGTGTGTGTAACTCTTGCAAAGTGTGAATAGAGCCTGCTGGTAAAGCTCTAAACCACTTTCTCACTTCACCTCCGAAGCTTTGAACAAACAACTTGGTAGCTACATTCTCTTCTTCCACTTCATGCAAGTCAAAAAAGTCATTCATCTTGTCAACATGCTGCTGGGCTGTAATACCCCGAGTGGCATCAAAGATAGCGATTTTACTCTAATAATCAGCAGGCATATCATTGAGAACCTGAGGTAAAACCAAGGGTGCATACCGGGCAGCCATAATTCTGGGAGGATTTACCACAGCGTTTGTAGTGCTGGAATTTGAGGTAGGTGTTGATGGAGGAGATGAAAACTAGGAATTGATTGATGGGAATGCTGATGAATCAAGAGGATGGAATGCTGCGCCCGATGATTATGAAGGCTCAGGAATATAAGTTGCAGTGACGGACTGAGGTGAATTCAAAATGTAATCATCAATGGAAGAATTTGCTCTCTGAACTTCGATATCTACAAGAAACTCTGGATCTAAAACTGTGTCTTCAAGCGCAGTTTCAGACTTATTTCTAAACAAAGAAAGCTCAAAATTCTCATCAAAGGAAATCTCTTCTACAAAAAACCAATCACTGGGCCAAGTATGGGACCTGAAAATAGGTGTAGGACTTAGCGATCCTTCTTGTCTTCTGACTATTCTTGGGATAAGATTCGGATTTTCAAACACAGGGGGAGGATTTGGATCAGGATTGGCCCTTGTAAGTTTTCTTGAAGCCAGTGTGGTCAAATTACTACTGTACAATATTTATATCAGCCTAGAAAACTCTGAAATATCATCATCGAGACTTTACAAGAAAAATGTTACTGGGGTGATAAATTTTCTATGCAAAAGTTCGTAATTGTTGCTCCCCAGTATGGTCGCCAGAGATGTTAGCACCCAATCTGAACCTCAGGTTGAAAAGGGCAAATCAGGGTAACAACTAAACCACGCTCAGCCTTGTAGCTAGCCCTACAAGGACAGGAGAGGGCTCTCTCCGTAGAATAGATATTCAATAACACAATAATGAACTGATTTTAGGCTAGGTATATAAATGGGAAGAGGGATTTTAATAAATGACTGAAATTTCAGGGATGTATGGGACAAAAGGACAGCATGAGTGAGGAATTAAATCAGGATACAGAATATTTCATAGGGAAAGATAGGCAGGAGGTTTAGCAATCAAGTCGAAATAAGGTGGAGTGGAAATACTGTTGAGAAGCTGAGAAGGGCATAATAAATGAATCCTTTTCAAACAGAAGAAAATACACAGAGTATGAATGATTCCCCAAGGCAGAGCATATAAAATGGATTCTACCTTTCTAACTTGGAAACATTCAACTGGAAATGTTAATGAATGAATGGTGTAACATAACAATGTACATATGAAACATAAAGGAGAAACATATGCTAAGACTCATACCACATGAATCCCATAAATCAGAGTTGCATCACTTTATTTAACTCCCTGCCAGACTGTACAATGTAGCGCAGAGATGTTTCTGCCACACTATTTCCCCAGAACTCAACCCCTTTACAAATGATTTCCAATTACAATAAATAGAACAAATTTGTGGGAATATAGAACGATAGAGAAGATGGAACACCAAGAGCCAATAATCTCTCCATGAAGGAAGAGTTGCGTTACATCTGGCCAGTGAGAAGGCGAAACATTGTAACGTGGATCATAACTGAAGATGTGACTGTTGCAAATTTGAGTCTTGGCCTCTAGCTGTCGCTTAGCTTTCCATTATTTATTTTAAATAACTGACTTTTAGTAAGATGTCGTTGCAGTAAAACTGGAATAAAATGGAATGATTCCATACGTGAAGGGAAACAGTGAATAGGAAGGAAGGGAGAGGAGGCGGGACCAGCATCTTAATCGCAATCGAGATCGGGGAGCGGGAAAATATATACAAAATAAAACTTTCGATGCGGTTGGATTAAACCATGGGAAGTCCTTTAATAAATGTAATAAAATGCGATTTTGGGACTTACAAAGGGGAAAGGGCCTTTATATTATAATGGGGAGTAAGTGCTGTATGGTGGGCCCGGGGATAAAATCGCAATCGCAATATTGGAATTTGCGATGGGAATTTTGTGACGGGGATTTTGCGACGGGAATTTGCGATGGGAACTTTGCGATGGAGATTTTGCGATGGGAATTTTGCGATGATCGCACATCGCACATCGCAAATTCCACATCAACAAGACACTTGAATCTCTAAACTTGCGATCTTGCGATTTTGCGCTAAAGTGGTGGGGTTTATATATATGATATAACTTTGTTATAAAGTTTGTGGGGTATTGGTCGGAGAAGTGTTTAAGGGGAGGGAAGTGGTTGGGTAATGGAGGGGAAGTGGTTGGGTAATAAAATCGCATATTTTATTAAGTGATTTACAATGCGATATTATAATCGGAAGGGGGAAGGAAGGGGTTTTTAAAGGGATTTGAACATAAAGTTAAAGGGGAAACATGGGAAATAGGTGGGGCTTAGGGAATAGAGGGCTTTTACTTCACTTAAGCACAAAATTCAATCTAGAAGCCAGTTTTGAGAGTGTAGTATACCGTTGGAAAGCTCTTTCTGGGCTCTTTCTGATGGATCTGCTTTGAAGATGATTTGGCACTGGGCATACTGTGGAAAACTTCTCTGAAGGCAGAGACATCACTTTGTGGAGATAACAGCTTCTGAATTGTGGCTGAAAGGCAAAGTATCATGTCTTCACCTCAAAACATGGTTTTGAGGTGAAGCTTGCATCAAACCAAACAAATGATATCTTTGATTTTCCTGGTGCTATGACTTTGTATTTATTGACTTCCTCATGACTTCGCTGATCTTTATTTGACACTTGACTCATTAATTTGACCATGGTGAGACCTTAGAGACTAATGAGACCCATCCTATGACCTACTAATATGATTTTGAGAATGAAAGTGACAAATGACTGAAGATCATAGGAAGGAAAATCAGAAAGTACCTCATGAGGGAAAACTGGTAACAAATTACTACCATCAATGAATCCATGACCTAACGGAATGGCAAAATTGATTATTATGGGACTCCTAATATGCAAATGCAAAAGAGAAATTTTGATCACTGATGGAAGTATGACTAGAGTGACACTAACAACCTCAACAAGACGATGAAAGCGGGTAGATATGGGAGTAGGCGTTAAAGTATGAGATATTTTTAAGGATTTTAGTTTTGGGTGGTTTTCTTATGAATCTTAACCATGAAAAACATAAAAATATCTCAAAATCATAGCATAAATATTACAACTACATCTAAAAATTATGACAGAAAAAATTTGAGGGAGTTATCCACATGGCATTGTGTTGTGTAAAGGCCACAATAAAAACTTTAAGTTATGGTCCAATCAAATCTTTAAAAACAAATTTAATAATATTGAAAAATAAATATTTTTTTTTCAAAGTTAAACATTATAATTTGCATTAGTCAATGCTAAACTAATAGTGGTCAATAGACAAATCAATTGTATTGTTAGTCCTGCAGGGACTCGTTTTTTTTGTTTGACCACAGGGGATTTGAAATCGAATCTCATGCTTCACATAATACTTCATAACACAATGATTTCCAATTGAGCTACCCCATAGGTTAAATGGTTTTTTGTGACAATTATAGTTTTTTATTAAAATGCATTTTATTATTATTGAAATTGAATTTTTAAATACATACATGAATTAGCTTCAAAAACTTTTATCACATTCAAATTTTACAATTTTAATTAAGACGTGTTTGTTTTGCAATAGTGGTTCCATAATTTTAATTTAATTATCAATAATTATTAGGTGGATGCTAGAGATTTAACCTCAATTATCAATAATTATTAGGTGGGTGGTAGAGATTTAACCTCAACAAAATATTTTAGAATATTTATAGTAGTATACACAAATCAAAGGTTGAAAATTATTTCTAAAGTAGTTATCTCATTTTTGTTCTTTTAGGTAAACTGATTAATTTATACGTAGTTCATTTGAACAAGTCATATGGTGTTGGCCCATGGTATTATAACAAAGTCTATTTACAAATTAAAAATCTCCAAGATTAAAAATCTTGTTCCATGTTTTTTTTAAATGTATATATGTTTAACTTATATATTAACTATTTTTATAATAATAATAATAATAAAGTTATAATTTAGTTAGTTTTAATGATTGTTTTAATTTTAACAACGTACCTAAGGGATCAAATCTCTTAACATGCAAACCTCTTTTAGAGTGAAAGGAGATTTAATCTGAGGAGATTTAATCTCTTAACATGCAAATTTTATTTTATTTTCACGGAGTCAAAAAATGAATAATTTTATTTAAAAGAATATATTACATTAAAGAATATTATATTATTTTTTAAAAATAAAAATATTACATTTTAAAATACTGTATTCAAACCTAGAGCCCAAAAATTGTTGATGGTAAATTGACTATTTTACTTTAGCCTTATTTTAATTTATAATTTTTTTTATTTAACTTTTATTTTTATGTAATTTGACTATAAAAATGTTAATCAACATAGGACAAGATAGGACATTACAACATCTCTACCATACTGGAGGAAAAAAAATAAAAATAAAATTATATATATATATATATATATATATATATATATATATATATATATATATATATATATATATATATATATATATATATATATATATATATATATCCCAATTTTGTATATTTAATAAACCAAATTGTTAATTTCATATTATTTATGGTTAACTGGCCAAACTTTCTACTTTTGCTTGGCCTTATGATTTATCTATAGTTATATTGTGCTTTTATTTATTTTTATTAAGGAAATCAAAGCCCTTTTTTCTTCAAAAAGAAATAAATCAACCTACTTTCTAGTAATCAAAAGATGTTTACATATGCAAAATATGCCATGTTCTACACCATTTCTCAAAATAGATAACAAGAAGTTGTATCTATGTTCAACATAGAATTGTATGACCTCCATTAATATAGTCGAGGTATACATCTTACATGTTTTGTGCCTATAAACATCCAATCTTACACACTACAATTTTACAATCTAACACCAAAAATAGTCTATCTAGTAGACACATTAGGATGCCCTACACCACTTAATCACAAAAAAAAATTGTTCTCGAAAAACCACATGTACCATAAACAAAAAAATCCCTGTGAGATATCGATTTTCCCTAATCTTTGGATAAAATAATTGCAGAAATTAGAAAATGAGAGTTTTTCCCAGATTGTTTGTTGCACCCCTCCTTGGATAATGTATTATCAACAATGTTTTTTTTCTCTATATATATGAGAAAAGATTAGCCCTTGAAAACTACCAAACAACATTTTAATGTGCTTCATCCAATTTATAAGCATGCGAGGTTCAAGAGATCAATGCTTTTGCACCAAATATATAACCACTTTGGAATCTCTAAAGGCATCTATAGACTCAATAGATAACCATTTAGCACATAATATAACCCCCCATAGAGCGATAATCTCAACTCGGGTATTTGAACCTGCCCCACCATTCCAACAATGGTGATAATAAGTGTGAGGCTCTATGACTATATACACCCCACAATCGCATACATTTTTTCAAGTTGCCTCGTCAAAGAAACCAACTAGATATCTTCTCCAAACAACCACCGATTATATAACTCTCGGTGAAGCCTTTTCAAATATTGGTCCAATTTATGAGTAGTATTATATAATATTCATACAAATAAGCATGATGTCTACAAAAGAATCCTCAAATATGAGAGAATTCCTACATCTCCAGATGCCCTAGAAGATGTATAAAGGTAAATTACAATATACCTTATAAATCGAGATACATTCCAATTAACAAGCTTCTATAGAAGTAGAATTCCATTTAGCATCAATTTGTAAGATATTCAATACACCAGTCCAAATGGAAATCCCAAAAGGACCTTTTAGAAAAAGGTGCATCACATCTTCAAGATTTGTTTTGCACATAACATGTAACAACCTTGGTGAAAATTCCATGTAATAAAAGTTAATAAGACAAAATAATAACCAAGGTCATGGGACATGTATTCCATACTGAATGTCGGGAAAAAACATCCTAGTGTGGGTGTTCATATGGTTTATTATGGCTATGGAAATTGGCAAAGGAAATGGCTAAGGCTTTGGAAAGACAACGTGGCATTTATTGGCATTTATTTATGAAAATAATGTAAAATAGGAGAAAATGAAAGTGAAAGGTCACAGATTGCATGTGAGGAGGAAAATGAAGGAAAATAATGGAAAACTAAAGAACATAGAGACCTCATTAATAAAAAGGATTTTGAGGATCAGTTGGTAACTTTTTGTCAGTTCATTTTTGGAGCTCTCATTCTATTCTCTCTCTCTCTCTCTCTCATACTCTTGGAAAATTAGAGTTTTCTTAGAGAACTCTTGGAGAGTGTGGAATACTTGGAGTTTTGGAGCAAGAAGGAAAAGGAAGAGTAGGAAAGAGAAAGAGGACATTAGGATCAATATCTATAACAGATTCTATTTGCAGGTACCGAGTTGCATGTATGTTTTCCTCACTAGTTTTGGCATGCATGGTATATGCAAGTGGCTTCTTGGTTATGATTTGTCATTGGCATGGACGGTTTCCTAGATTGACAATGGATTTTCCTAGCCTTGCCATTTCCTAGATAGCCATGGTGTTATGGGTTCATTTCAATGTTTTTTTTATGGTTGGTTCTCATGTTCCTTTAGCTGTGGGTTGAGTTACTAGTTCCTGGAACCTTGGTTGGACAAACATTATGGAAGCCCTGTAACAGCTTGGGTTGAGTTACTAGTCCTGGAAACCTTGGTTGGAAAATGCTCAAGAAGCCCTTGGTGGGTTTATTTACTAGTTCTGAAAGCCCTGGTTGCTAAAATTATCCAGAATCCCGATGACAGTTGTGGGTTGAGTTACTAGTCCCAGAAGCCTTGATTGGAACAAATGATCTTAATCCCTAGACAACTTGGGTGGAGACAAATCTGGTGATGGTTGTGATGTCTGGCCATGAGGTGGAATCACTAGTGGAGGGTTGTCATGGTTTAGCCTCTAGAAGCCCTCGTTTGGGTTTGATCGATGAGTTTTATGAGATCCCACATTCATGCTTGGAATATGGCACGAGGGTGACTGGATGAAGAGATATTTGGCTCAATCATGTCTATGGTCAGGTGGAACGTGGAAGTACCATACTTGGTTTCATTTTTCTTATGAAAATAAGAGATCTTTTCCCCTTCTATTGATGAGTAATATGTGAAGATAGTTATAAAACAAACACGCATAAAAATATCAGAGACATGGCGGAAAATTCCTGATACCTAAATGTATTATATTCCTCACACACTCTATACAAAAAATGATAACGATACAAATATAAATACATCAAGAGATTGTCTCAAGATAGTGCATATATATTTTACATAATCACTTTGGTTGAGTGAATATCTTAACCACACACTAATCTAGGAGCATAACTAGTTGGAGAGAATCTATCAACCAACTAGACCTAAACAAACTCCCTAGTTTGAGGAACAAAACCAATCTAGAAAAGTAGGAATAAATCTTAACTATTACAATTTAAATTATTTTGAATATTTTTGGACTTATTATTGTTTTTATGTGAGAGTGAGGCTAAAATTCCCCCCCTCAATCATAAGTCCAAAGTAAGAACCTGGTACCATCTCCAATCCCTCATGCTAAAACTGGTGAGTTGATCCTCAAATGAAAAACTTCCTGAAAAACTGCCAAATCTGGATGCTGAAAAAACTCCAATCTGAAGAGAACATGAATCAATTTCAAGTATGATTCATCTTTGAAAGTTTTTTGATAACTCCATCAAGTACAAAGCTACAATGCAAAAGGATATCTCTATCCTTTTCTCTCAATGAGCATCCTAATTGCTTGTCCAATAAAAAAATGTTGATAATGCCTACTAGCGAATTTGTTGATGATGTCAAAATTGACCACCCACTAGATGCTTTTGTTGGCATTAACCACCCACTGGTTGCTTTTGCTGATGTTGACCACCCACTAGCTGCTTTTGCTAATGTTGATCGCCCATCGGCTATTTTTAACGTTGATGTTGACTGCCCACTAGCTACTTTGATGTTGACTTCCTAATGGTTTCTTTGTTGATGTTTTTGAAACTTTCAGTTGTCAAAACTTTCATTCTGACAACCACCTTCAATTCCATTATCATTTCCCCCCTTTGTCAACTAAAAGGAGAGACAATCATATGCATGATTTGTGAACTCGCCCTTTGAGGTATAAAATAATTTTAGTGTTGTACTCCCTCTTTCCGGTGCAGGAGAGTACCATTTGTTCACTATTGGCTGCAATAGTTGTCTTCATGTGAGAATGAATCCTTCGGTAACACATAGACAATTGTTTTATTGTAGATGACCACTCCCAACTTGAATCAATCCATGCATAATAGATCTTCACTCTAGGTAGTTGATTTCGCTTGAAACATCTCTCTATTGAATGATTTTTCTTTCCACAATGGTGACAAGGATGGAGGTCAAAACATTTACTCTCCATATGGCCATTTCGCTTACAATGGTTATACTAACAATATTTTGAGCATTGTCTAGAAAACTGACACTTACAAATTGAACTGGTTTTGAGAAATCTGGAACATACAAACTTCTTTATTTGTTGTATCCTAGGCCATGTTGATCTTTGTCGAATGATATTTCTTCCCAAGGTTTGATCACCTTCTTGGAAAGATAATTTTGATGTTGGCCTTCACACCTACTTCTACTACTGATATTCTGAGCTGGATTCATTAAATCATATGTATCACATTGAGCATCAATCATTTCTATTAATGATTCATCTGTATCACACACTGCATCAAATTGTTCACTGATATCTTCAGTAGCACTAGTTGCATCGTTTAGTAGTACAACTAGATGGATGAGATCATTTGTGTCGCAACTTACATCAACCTGGTGGATTAGATCATTTGTGTCGCAACTTGCATCAATCTGGCGAATTAGATCATATGCCTCACAACTTTCATCAACATGTTGAATGAGATCATCTATATCACAAATTTCATTGGTTGTTTGGATGAAGTCTTATGTGTCACAATTTGCATCTACCTTATCTGCAAATTGTGCATCAAGTAAATCTTTTTTTCAGTGAATTTTATCTAGAGTGCATTAATGAGTTTTCCTTTCATTTCTAGCTCAATTTGAAAATCCTTTGTTTCTTCTAATATTTTGGTCATTTTATTGATTAGTTTTTTATTTTGCTTTAACTTCCATTCGAGTATTTCAATTGTGTTTTGTAACTCATGATTGCAATCTTTCAACTCTTTAATTTCCATCTCTGCACTTTGAATAAGTTTTCCTCCTTTACCCATTTTGATCTTTGACATGCTCGCTTGTATTGGCTCGCTTGATTATTGCGCTTTGCTTTGATCTTGAACTTGCTTGATTTTTCGAACTCGCTTGCTTGATGATTTCTCGATTGTCGCTTAAATTTCACGCTCACTTGAACTTGTGTTAACAATTGATTGCTTGAACTCATGCTCTCTTGATGTCTTGAACTTGTTTGCTTGCACTTTGCACTCGATTGAACTCGCTCACTTTTTTTCTTATTTGCAAAATAAGGGTGTCGAATACTATCAAAAATGCACCCAATAGAATTTTTACAATGATTTAATGACAAGTTCAAATGAATTTGATGACTGAGTTGAAAATAATTTACTCACTTGACCCCTTATCAATTCAAAACTTGGGTATCAAGTTCAACCGAGAATGCACCCTTAAAATTCAACTCAATTTTATTTGAATTTGATTACACGTTAACTTACAAATTATGATTTGCAAGTTAGAATTTTGTTTTGAGTTGACTCTTACAAAAAATGTTGCAAGTGCATTGTCCAAAAATTGATGTTAAATTGTTGCAAATGTTCTTGATGTAGCTCATTGTTGATGTAGATGACAACTTCATTAACTTGATTGCCTTGAGTGAATGATGTTGAATTGCATGTTGATGTATAATCGTTTTTGAATGCTGATGTTGACAACTTGATATTTTTTATTATGTGTTGCAGTTGCTCGATTGCTGGTGTTTTTCCTATTTGTGCTTAATTACATAAGTTTGAATGGAATTTATTATGTGCATGCATTTCCTTAATTTGTTATGTACTCCATGTGTACCATATTACAAAGATAGTGTCAAAACTAGACACAAAAAATAAACAACATCAAGAATCCAAAAATGCATGCGCCATCACAAACGTACTCATGGTATACATAGGATCCCCTTATTCAAAATCATGTGGATCTAGGACACAGTCACCAAAAACCAATCTTTTTATTATTCAGGTTACAACCAACTCTTACACCCAAGAGAAAATTTTCAATTACAATATTTTGCTTATTCGAACCCTTTTTCAAACAACAAATTTAGTTTGCTTGTCCGAACCCTTTGTCAAACAACAAATTCACTTCAATAACTTCCTCATGACACTTAACTTCAACTTGGACATTAACTCCTTTAATTCAACAACTCAAGTTACATAAACTTTTGGCCCTTGAAGATTATTGCAAACTTTGAGCCTAGTCACTAATCACTTCAAAACTATAAATAAAAACCACACCCTTTACAAACTTACAAAAAAATGCACCCAAACTTTCAAAAGTACTTTTCACCATTTAACTTCAATTCATGCTTTCTCGATGTGTTTTCTCCACCAATTATCTCCCATACTCATAAAACTTTGCATTAAAAAATGAATCCACTCCACCTTAACTTTACACTTTTTAATGGCTATTATTTTAATGCATGAAAAAAATCCTTATGCATACCATATATATTTGCACGAAAAGCTCCACTTTGAATTGAATCACACCTTATTGCTGTAGAAGAACAAAGATCTCACTTCAATTTCCAAAACCCTTTTTAACAAACTGAAATATCTCGTTGTTTTAGATTTGAGTGAAATTGTCATCACGTCATTGCCCAAGTCTATCCAAAATTTGAAGGGTTTGAAGTTCCTAAATTTATCTCGGACAAAGATACTGAAGCTGCCTAAATTCCTTGGTAATCTCCGGAGCCTCCAGTATCTCGATGTTAGTGCCTGTGCACATCTAAAGAGGTTGCACTTGGAGATAGGTGAACATAAATATATGATACACCTCAATCTGGAGGGCTACAAAAAGTTGGAGTCATTACCTTTAACGATCTCAAAACTCCGATATTTATGGACATTGAAGTTGTTAGGCATTGTCAATGCCTTTATGTCTGTGGATGTCAAAAATTTGCCCCACCTACAAAACCTATCGATCTCATTAACCAAAAATTAACGATATCATCAGCAGTAGCATCAGTATCATGTTTATACAGAAAATGACAGGGAATGGGATGCGGTTCCTCTCATTAGAATATGTTCCTTCAAATGGTGAGTGCTACCAGGTGAAAGTGGGTTACATGGAAAATCTTGAAATCCTCATTCTACATAGCATGCATGCTCAATGCAGTGATTAATTGTTGCAGAGATATGGATCAATAGTTAGCAATGAAACACGGATTTAACCACGAACTTTGACTAACAAAAATTCTCCAATAGCTTCTCCACCAATTTGAAAACAATGACTTCAGTGAATTATTAATAGATAAAGGTGCATCAGAATAAGCAAAAGCTATCCAAATTTCAATTAAGGGCTGGATAAACTAGAATATGGATACTTCATACCATGTGGGCTTGTTCTTATATGTCTCGAAATCTTCCAAAGTGCGATTTTGAGCAAAATAAACGTCAACATGCATCCAACAACAAGGTATCATCTGGTCAGACTACTGATATGAAAATCTGGAAATGGTTAATGGAAAATACCTAAATATCGAAACGACGACAACATCCCTTCTCTTGGTTGTCTTAGGAACTCCTACTTCAGAATAATGGTGTATACATCTCCAATTACGTTATCCGATGGGCCCGAAAATGACAAATCAAGCTATAGAGTTTTCGTTCATGCAAATTCATTGAAGTAGATGAATTAGAAGTGGGGCGTCGCAATCTAGAGCATTCAGGAAATTATCGTCTAGTAACTAAGTTTAAGCCAAATCCCACTTTTAAAATGCTTTCAGTCACGCCTCATCATGACTCACATAGAGGAATGGTGCTCCTACTTCAGCAACCAAAACTCAACTAGCAGATGATCTATGGGCTACCTTGCAGGTGCCAACATGTAACAGGGATGCTACAGCCATTTTGGAGGTTATGGCCAGGGATCGGAAGCATAAAAATCCCTTGATCGCCTCTGCCAACTATTTAGGAATAGAAAATCAAGCAGATCATGGATCAAATTCACAACCCAAGTGAATGTATAGTCATACAAAAGGGCACGCCCTCTATTAACACCATTATGATAATGGAACCAACTAGATACAATATTCTGATTTAATAAGAGAGCCCACTAAGCAAGATAATTGTATATTTGAGTGTTACTGTTATCTCTCGGCATCCTAGAGTTCTCAGCATCTAGATTTGGAAATTCAAATATAGGCTCTTATCACCATTTTTCGTTGTGCTCGAACCTTAGACTGGTAATAGGTATAGCCAGAGGACGCAACGAGTGGGTTTCCCATGCTAGAGTCCACTCGAGAATATCAATTTACACCTCAACACTTGTTGCAAGAAGAAATCAAAGGTGACTAGCAATATGGTAGATTACAAGGATTCTCCTTATGAATCAGATGAGAAACATGGTGTTGGGCACTCTTCTGGCCTATTAGATATATTGAGAAGTTTGAAGGAAGAAATAATGAGTTTTAAAGCAGATAATGAAATAATCATACAGGCACAGGAGAAACAAGCAGAAGTTAATGCATCAATCCTTCAGAGTTTAACAAAGTTGCAGCGACAAGGGCCACTTCGGATCATCTATGGAAAGGAAGATGGGACTAATGGGGAGAGATGACACGATTAGAGATGGAAGGTTCTTGGCTCCGGATAGGAGAGGTGAAAGACACATGTACCATTATAGTTATGGTTCTGGAAGGCACTATGATCGTCATCATTATCATCCTTACAAGAGGAGTGACAGGTGATATTTTTTGGATGAGTTTAAGAAAGCAAAGCCACCCACATTCGAATGAGAGATGAATAAATCATAGGATGAAAAGGCATGGTTTTTTGGTATGAGGAGGTTCTTTAGGTTGCATGATTATTCAAAAAACATGAAAGCCGCAATTGCTACATTGAACCTTAAAGGTGAAGTATATATTTAGTGGGAAGATGTGAAGAATGTCAGGAATATTTATGAGGAGGAACTGACTTGGAGTGAGTTTGTGAGGCTATTCCGGAAGAAGTATCTATCAGAGTGATACAATGATGACAGCGAAAAAGATTTTTATGAACTAAAGATGAGATCTATGACCAATGAGGAGTACACCAGCAGATTTCTGGAGTTGTTGAGGTACATGCCTTACCTTAGGGAGGAGAAGGCCAATATTCAGAGATTAATTAGTGGGTTGTCGATAACATTTAAAGATAGGATTGAGTTTTATGAGCCTAGATCATTGGAGGAGGCCATCCAGAAACTAAAGCATTGTTATGAGCAATCAAAGCGCAGATCTGAGGCAAAGCCAGACTAGAAAGGTAATGATAAGAATAAAGGAAAATGGGACAAAAAGCGAGAAAGACCTTCGGAAACAGGTAACAAAGAGAATGTTGCACCACTTAAGAAGTTCAATACATATGGCAAAGGACAGGTACTTCGATCCGAGGAGCAGTATAAGGATGAAGGTTGGAAGCGTATACAATGTTGGACTTGTGGCAAAGATCATCGCATGAGAGATTTCCCACAACATCAAGGTGGTAAACCATAGATCTATAGTTCACAGGAGACATAGACAGTGGGAGATGTTGGATAAAGTATTCCTAGGATCTATGCAGCACTGGATAATAGGAAGATAAATCACCATGCATCTATTATCAAGATGGACGGTAAGCTCTGTGATCAAGTTGTTTATATTTTGATTGAACCTAGATCTAATTATAGTTATGTTAATTCTGACCTGATGGATAAATGTGGTTTGAATAAAGAAGTGCATGCAAAGTCTTGGTTAGTGTAGTTGGCTACATGTACCAAGAAGAGAGTTCATCATTGGGTAAGAACTTGTGCATTTGACTTGAATGGTATGCATACCTCAGCACATCTTCATGTTTTGCCGTTGGGATCGCATAGCATGCTTTTGGGTATGGATTGGTTGTATCTTCATAGGACCAAGGTTGATTGTTATGACAAGAATATTGAGTGCTTGGATGACAATGGGGAACAAAGAGTCTTTCTGGGTAAGAAGAAAGCAACATCAGTTAGGATGGTTACAACTATGCAAGTCAAGCGTAGTCGCAGGAAATGGTGTGTGTTATTTGCAATGCACATTTCTAGTGACAAAGGTAAGGAATTTTGGGATTTGATGTTTTGAGAAGGCACCCAGTTCTACAACAGTTTCAAGATGTATTTCCCTCATATATTTCAGAGTTGCCACCTCACAAGGAAGTAGAATTTTCTATTGAGTTGGTACCCGAGGGAGCACCAACATCTAAGGCACCTTACAAGATGAGCACACCGAAGTTGGTAGAGTTGAAGTTGTAGTTGAATGAAATGTTGGACAAGGGATACATTAGGCCAAGTGTATCACCATGGGGCACGCTGATATTTCTTGTGAAGAAGAAAGTTGGTACTCTCAAGTTATGCATTGGTTACAAACATTTGAACAAAGTGACCATCAAGAACATGTATCTATTGTCTAGGATTGATGACTTGTTCGATCAATTGAAGGGAGCAACAGTGTTCTCGAAGATTGATCTAAGATCAGGATATCATCAGGTATACATTAAAGAAGATGAAATTCACAAAACAAGTTTCTAAACCAGGTACACACATTATGAGTTTGTTGTAGTTCCATTTGGTTTGGCTAATGCTCCAACTACATTTATGTGCTTGAAGAATAACGTGTCGTGTCCTTATCTCGACAAGTTTGTTATTGCGTTGTTTGATGATATATTGTTATATTATAAGAATGAAGAAGAGCATGCCGAACATTTAGCAACAATATTGAGATTGTTGAGAGAGAATTAGTTGTATGTTAAGCTGAGCAAGTGTAGTTTCTTTCAGACATAGGTACACTACTTGGCACATATTGTTTCTAGGGAAGGCATAGCAGTAGATCCGAAAAAGATAAGGGTTATCATGGAGTGGGAAACTCCTAGGAATGTGGATGAGGTAAGATCATTCATGGGGTTATTCAGGATGAGTCTGTTTGAGGCATTTTATGGGCATAGTTGCAATACTCCCATTAGTTGGAGTGATCCAGTTAACAAGGTGTTGACTGGACTAGACATGTTGGCAGAAATAGAATAGGAAATGCAGGTAATCAAGAAGAATTTGAAAGAAACACAAGATAGGAAGAAGAGCTATGCAGATCGGAATAGGTTTTTTAAGGAGTTTCGGGTTGGGGAACATGTGTACTTGCACATCAAGCCCAAGAAGAGCTCCTTGCGAATTGGATCATGTGCCAAGATGACACCTCGATTTTGTGAACCTTTCAGGATTCTCGAAATGATTGGGAAAGTAGCCTATCGACTTACACTACCTCTGACAGTGAAAGTCCATGATGTTTTCCATGTGTCATTGCTTAAGAAGTATATTAAAGATGTTGATCATGTGATTGTCTGGTCTGTATTGCAGGTAGAACCAGAAAGAAAATTACAGTCAGAACCTCAGTGCATTTTGTAGAGAAAGACACTCATGCTCCGGAACCAAGCAATCAAGCAGGTTAAAGTGAAATGGAAGCACTTTTGGCCCAATGAAGCTACATGGGAGATGGCAAATCAGATGCAAGTTATGTATCTTTCCTTATTTGTTGGTTGAGCAAATTTCTTGACATGTGTTTTGGTATATGTTTTGATATATGTTGGTATGATGTTTGGTATATGTACATATGTATATGGATGTAAATATCACCATGAGCTATGTTATAAAGCTCCAATAAGAGGTATGGGTGTCATGTCATTATGATGTTATATTTTTCATGTTGTCATGTTGGTTTTCTTCTCATTAGGTTGATCATTTGTAAATATTGCAACGAGCTAAGTTATAAAGCTCCATGGGTAGTATGTTTTGCTTACAACAGTCATGTTCGTTGTAGATGTTGTTGAACACCTAGGACGGTGTTCCCCCAAGGGAGAGGGCTCTATAAAAGCCCTGATGAAAATTCCATGTCATAAAAATTAATAAAGGAAAAATAATAACCAAGGTCATGGGACACATATTCCGCGCTGAATGTCGGGAAAAAACATTCTAGTGCGGGTGTTCATATGGTTTATTATGGCTATGGAAATTAGCAAAGGCAATGGATAGGACTTTGGAAAGTCAAAGCGACATTTATTGGCATTTATTTATGAAAATAATGGAAAATAGGAGAAAAGGGAAGTGAAAGGTCACAGGTTGCATGTGAGGAGGAAAATGGAAATTTGAAGAAAATAGATGTCTCATTAATAAAAAGGCTTATGAGGATCAATTGGTAATCTTTTGTCAGTTCAGTTTTGGAGCTCTCATTCTATTCTCTCTCTCTCTCTCTCATACACTCAGACACTTAGAGTTTTCTTGGAGCACTCTTGGAGAGTGTGGCATACTTGGAGTTTTGGAGCAAGAACGAAAAGGAAGAGAAGGAAAGCGCAAGAGGACATCGAGATCAATAACCACAATGGATTCAGTTTGCAAGTACCGAGTTGCATGTATGTTTTCCTCACTAGTTTTGGCATGCATGGAAAATGCATGTGGTTTCTCGGTTATGATCTGTCATTGGCATGGAGGGTTGCCTGGATTAACAGTGGATTTTCTTAGCCTCGTCATTTCCTGGATTGCCATGGCGTTGTGGGTTCATTTCATTGTTTGTTTTTCTAGTTGGTTGTCATGTTGCTTTAGTTGTGGGTTGAGCTACTAGTTCCTATAACCTTGAATGGACAAACACTCTGGAAGCCCTATAACAACTTGGGTTGAGTTATTAGTCTTTGAAGCCTTGGTTGGAAAAATGCTCTGGAAGCCCTTGGTGGGTTGAGTTACTAATCTTGGAAGCCCTGGTTGGAAAAACACTCTGGAAGCCTGACAACAGCTGTGGGTTGAGTTACTAGTCCTGGAAGCCCTGGTTGGAACAAACACTCTGAAGCCCTGGACAACATGGGTAGAGATCAATCTGATGATGGTTGTGATGTCCGACCGTGAGGTGGAATCACTGGTGGAGGGTTGTGGTGGTTTGGCCTCTGGAAGCCCTTGTTTGGGTTTGATTGATCAATTTTATGAGATCCCACATTCATGCTTGGAATATGGCATAAGGGTGACTGATTGAAGAGAGATTTGGCTCAACCATGTCTATGGTCGAGTGGAATGTGGAAGCCTCATACTTGGTTGCATTTTGCTTATGGCAACAATAGCTATTTTCCCCTTGTATTGATGGGTAAATATGCTTGTTATTATGTGGTCCATATGGCCGTTCTATCCATGTCATTTTTGTTTTTTATATGTTGGTTATAAATGTGTTTTATGATAGTGATGATGTATGACTCTCATCATGTTTTGATTTGTAAATGAATGAACAAGGTATCTATGCTCAAATTGATGGTAATGCAGTTAATGTGATGATGCAAGAATGCTTCTTAGCGATTTTCAGATAAGTATGAGACCCTATGCTCAGATATGTTATTTAAACTTGTAGATTACATATCTGTGACATGTTTGACGAAATCCCTGTCATGGCTAGTAGGGGTCCAGTGAAGTCCTTGTTCAAGTGTTTGCATTTACATCTTTATTCCACTATTATATTTCATTTCTAAAAGTGTCATGGTGTTTTGGGTAGTGACCTTGGCTCTAGGCTTGAAAATATGGCACAAAAGTCGAGGTTGCAGGCTTAGAACTAATGGGAAAGGTCTCCGTGCAACTAGAGGGTTCTGGTTGCACTCTTTCCCATGTCAAGGGAGCTACTAGGGGGTTGATGTTTGAAAAGGTTAGTTTGACACAAGGGTTTGCCTTCCGGAAGGTTGTCATGGCTCCTGAGTGTCTTGTAGCATGTGCAGAAGGTTTGTGTTGTTATGTGGTGTCGATTCCACTTCTTTAATGTGATCTGGGAGGTTGAATCATATTATAGTAACTCTTTGTCACATGTTTACCTTGGTTGGCCGGTTATTTGGGTAGATGTGGGAGGAGGGTGTTACATAGCACATCTCCCTAGGCCTATAAAACCTCTCTTGCATAGTTGTCTTAGGTTAATATTTTGATTTTCCACGCCAACCAACCAAAACATATAAGTTTAAGGGGAAGGTTCCACTTCCATAATTTTTGGAACCAACTTTGATCCACCAAAGATTGATGTGCTGGCAAGACATAATTATATGCCTCCTTTACCGAGATCTAACCTAAACTAGATTTGCCATCCATGAGAGGATATCATCACTTTCTGTCAAAGTGATACCTGCCATGGCTAAGTTATGAACATACTTATCCTAAAACACTAGCTCATCAATTAAACCTAGTTCCTAGGCTCGTGTCCATGAAAGAGTTGTTGTGATGGAAACATGAAAGGCATATATTGGGTTTGAAAAATAAACCCCCGGAATAGGAATATACCCGAGAAAGACATGGAATGGTCCCCATAAAAACATTTGATGGGGTCCAAATTAATCTCTATATGTGTTCTTGATCCAAACATCATATGATCCCCATAAAAACCTTTGATGGGGTCCAAACAAATCTCCGTCAATGTTCCCGATCCATCTCCCACCGCAGATTCCCAGTCAACCAGTGCTTGGTTTTCATCATACCCTTCCAAATATAAGAAATTGAGAATGCTATCCACCCCCTCCCTTTATCCACTTCATCAAAGATTGTTTTAGAGGTATTTTTATCTAATAATCATTTGCCATATACCAATTCCATTTAAGGCGCGCTATAGACTCTTTACGAGTGGTGTCCTATCACCATGTACACCATTCAACCGAACCCAATAGAGTTATATTGTGTCCTTCACTTGTGTCAGCAAAACTACTCCAATAATCATCAATGGAAAGCATGTAGTGGGTTGGGAAGTTGTCATGCAAGAATGGTTTAGTATTTGAATTGGACGTTGTCTATCTATGCCACAAATTTGCGTGGACGATAAATTTCTTGTTGAAATTTGGTTTTAAAAAATCAAAAAATCAGAATGTTGGAGTGTTTGAATCGTTTTTTTGATAGTAGAAATAGATTTAGCACCAAAGAACCGTGGGCAAAATCCTAAAGTTTAACAACTATAACCAAGATATTTAAAAAATTCTAGTCACAATCTTAGCAGATTTTTCATTAGTTTCTGGGCTATTTTGTAGGCTCTTTAAACTACGCTTTTGAATTGTGTATTGGGGTAGAATGGAGTTTGAATCTTACCAATGTTTGCTGGAAGCAGCTCAGTGAGTGAGAAAGCAAATGCAGTGGTAGCCGTTTTTTGTTTTCATCGAATTGCATGTTTTGTGCCCAGTGAAGGAAAAACGAGAAGACTAAGATGGAGGGCAGAAAGCGGGAATTATTACGGAAATCTCATCGTTCTGACATTGACTCTTTCCCGGGTTGGCAACGCCCATCTGAATCTTTTGATAAAGCCCGGGGCTCCATAACCGTTGCACCATAATCCTGAGGCAGAGCCATTTTTATTGAAGACATAAGTGGAGGCACCGGAACAGGAGTTTTTTGGGAGAAGATGGTGTCTAGGAAATTCAAGTGCTGCGGAGCTGCGAGGGAATACTCGCTTTGCACTGAGTTTTTTCAACTGGGTACAACTCCAAGGAGGCTTTCAGAGAGACCTATTGCATGACAACCTTCGTAATGGAGGAATGTTGGGTAAAGCGCAAGCTCTTCTACAGCGTTTATTGCAGGTGTGTTTCAACGCCCCTGCTCAAATTGCTAATATTTTGGCAGATTTTTACAAAGATGGCCGTTTTGGCATCACTCCGGAAGGTTTTGACAGCTTGATCAATGCATGCATTAAGTTAGAAAAGTTCAAAGAGGCCACCCAGATCTTGCAGTTATGCAAATTTTTGGGCTGACTGCTACTGTCCAATCAGATGTAATAATCTTTCGATTGCCCATTTAAAATCTGTTCATACCCAAATGACCACGAAATTCTTGCCGAAGCTGTCCGGATTCACATAGTTTGTTTGGCCGTGGTTGGCTTTCAAGTTGGAGTACGTCTTGTTAAGATGATCCAGGTTCGAATTCCGGCTGGCAGGTTTCTGTAATGCCACATCCAAGACTCGGTGAATGTTCCTATAGGTGTGAAGAAAATTTGGTAAGCTTCTCTGTTTGTGGACTATGCCCAAAT
The DNA here is from genome assembly GCA_034641835.2 of Pinus albicaulis. Classification (NCBI taxonomy): domain Eukaryota; kingdom Viridiplantae; phylum Streptophyta; class Pinopsida; order Pinales; family Pinaceae; genus Pinus; species Pinus albicaulis. The sequence continues at coordinate 99,703 of JAXQQM020073998.1, forward strand.
GTCTCTGTTAAAGAAAAAGGGTGTCCAGCCCAACATATGCGGTTTCAATATGATAATACATGGGCTTTGCAAGGGTGGAAAGGTGCGAGAAGCAAAGAAATTGATCCAGTGTATAGGACAACAAGGATGCGTTCCAGATGTTGTCACTTACAATACACTTATCGATGGATATTGCAGGAAAAGTGACATGAAAGAAGCTTTTACTGTGCAGGCTACAATGTCTGAACATGGAATTTTGCCAAATCGCTTGACATACAATTCACTGATCAACGGGCTTTGCAAACAAAACAAAATACACGAGGCAGAGAATGTTTTCGAACAGATGAGGGCCATAAACATACTTCCTAATGCCATCACGTATTCAATTATGATAAATGGATATGCCAAGCAAACCAAAATGGACGATGCCTTCAAATTGTTTGATGAAATGGTGGACCATTTTATCGAACCCACTGTTGTTATTTACAGTGCACTCATTAGTGGTCTCTGCAAAGGGGGACAGATGCAGAAAGCAAATGCCCTTATGGAGGAAATGACGACTAAATGCCTGTTCCCAAATATTGTTACTTACAATGCTCTCATTAATGGATACTGCAAGGAGGGGGACACTGAGAATGCATTCAATTTCCTTTCCAAGCTTGTAAGCAGAGGTTTTTCACCTGATGTTGTTACTTACAGTTCTTTGATCAATGGACTTTGCAAGAGAGGCAAGATGAAGGAGGCAAAGGAGCTTCTAAATTTGATGGTGCAGAGAGGATTAGTTCCTGATAATATATTATACAACACTATAATTGATGGATATTGCAAACAAGGCAACCTTCAGGAAGCTTTTAAGCTACAAAGTGAAATGGCAAGAAAGGGTTTAGTCCCTGATATTGTTACTTATAACACTCTTTTCAATGGGCTTTTCAGCAAGGCGAAAAATATGAGAATGACAAAGGAGCTTCTCGAAACAATGCTAGATGCAGGATTGCAACCTGATTTGGTCACTTACTCCACCCTTATTGAAGGCTACTGCAAGGAAGGGAACATGGATGATGCCTTCATGTTATATGAAAAAATGGACAAAAATGGTTTGATTCCTAAGGTGGGAACATACAATTTCCTTATCGGTGGTCTTTGCAAGGAAGGAAAGGTGCAAGACGCATATCTATATCTAAAAAGAAGACTTGAGAGAGGCTTAAGTCTTAATCAAGTCTCTTACAATACTGTGATTGGTGGGTACTGTAACAAGGGACAAATGGAAGATGCTTTTGAAGCATGCAATGTAATGATGGAAAGTGGTCTAGCACCTAATATTGTAACTTGCAATGCACTCATAAACGGTTTTTGCAAAACTGGGCAGATGCAGAAAGCCAAGAAGATGCTTTACCAAATGTGGAATAATGGTTTGGTTCCAGATGACATAACTTATTCAACTCTAATTGATGGGTACCGTAAAGAGGGAAATGGTCTGACTGCATTGAAGCTTTTTTCTGAAATTTCAGAGAAGGGTTTGCCTTATAATATCATGAATGATACAGTCGCTAAATGTCACATACAGCTCATTAAGGACTTCTGTCAAACAGGTAGACTGCAGGAGGCACTCGCTTTTTCATATGAACTACTGAAGACAGATTTGGTTGTTTATTTACCAGCTTACAGTAAGCTGATTACTGAAAGTGCAAAGGCATGCAAGGTGAAAGAAGCTCTCAAAATTTACAATCTAGTACTTCACAAAGGGCTTGTACCAAAGGTAGGTGCTTGTACTTCTCTTATTAAAGCACTTTGTAGGGAGAGTATGCTCCAAGAGGCCAATAAGCTCTTGAATGATTCACTGGAGAAAGGTTTGGTTCCTAAAAAGGTAACTTACAATGTTCTAATTGATGGAGAGTGTAGGAAGGGCATCTTAGAAAATGCTTTCAGGCTACTTGATGAAATGAAAGAGAAAGGATTTGAAACTGATGTTGCTACTTACACTTCCCTTATAATCAGACTGTGCAAGGAGGGTGAAGTCTGGGATGCGAGAAATTTCCTAAGGGAAATGATGATTGAGGGTTTTGTTGCTGGTTGTAGTATATATAACTCCCTTATAAATGGGCATATTAAAAAAACTGAAATGAAGGAAGCTTTGAGACTATTTCAGTACATGAAAATCAAGCGTGTTTCACCTGATGCAGCTACTTATGACATTCTCATCCACGGGCTTTCCAAAGAAGGGAGGGTGCAGGAGGCAAAACGGCTTTTTGATGAGATGCTGTCACTTGGTCTAGTTCCCAAGTCACATTCCTATGATATGATTATTAGTGGTCACTGCAAAGAAGCTAGTGTACAGGAGACTTTGAAACTGCATGATGAGATGCTTGAGAAAGGTTTGTCACCTAGTATTGGTTGTTGTACGCTTCTTGTCAAATTATTTTGTAAGAAAGGCTGCTTGAAGGAGGCAAATCATATACTGAATAGTGTTGTTGCAGCAGGTAGGGTTCCAAGTAATGTCATGTATAACATCTTACTTGATGGATACTGCAAGGAAGGTAACTTGGAGAAGGCATTCAAGATACATAGAGAAAGGCTAGAGAATGGGGGTGTCCCGGATATAACCACTTATAATATTCTTGTGAATGGACTCTGCAAGAAAGCCAGAATGAAGGATGCAAATGAGTTACTGATTGAATTGAAGAATTGGAATTTGATACCAGACATTTATACTCACAACACTTTAATTGATGGATACTGTAAGACATCTAATCTATCAGATGCTTTGAATCAATTCCATCATGTGGTGAATAATGGACATGCACCAACTAGTATGACATACAACATATTGATGAATGGATTTTGTAAAGAGGGTAGGATGCAGGATGCTGTTGGCATTTTGGAAGAAATGCTTAAGAGAGAGTTATTTCCAGATGTTATATGTTACACTATACTGGTTGATGGTTACTGCAAGGAGGGTAACCTAGATGGGGCATTTAGAGCTTTAACAGAATTGGCTGAAAAAGGTTTTGCAGTTGATGCAGTTCCGTTCAATGTACTTGTTATGAGACTTTGCAGAAAAGGTAAGCTGCTCGAAGCAAACAATCTCTTGAAGGATATGCGTGGAAAAGGCCTGATTCCTAGTACTGATTCTTATAACATGCTAATTGCTGGGTGGATCAAGATAGGGAGTATGGAACAGGTTCTTAAGTTGTGCACTGAAATGCTTGGCATGGGATTGACTCCTAACCTTGTCATATGCACTGCAGTGTTCAGTGGATTGTGTAAGCAAGGCCAAATGAATGATGCCAACAACTTGTTGAATTCGATACTTAAAATAGGTTTTATTCCAGACGACATCCTATACAACATAATGATTCTTGGGAATTGCCTAGAAAATAGCTTGCAGGAAGCTTTGAAGTGGCACGATGAGATGCTGGAAAAGGGGTTTGTGTCTAGTAAATACACCCACACTGTTCTCATTAATGAACTGTGCAAAAATCATTCTATGAAGGAAGCAACCAAACTGTTCAATTTTATGTTAGAAAGGAATCTTGTTCATGATGATAGAACATTCAGGACACTTCTAAATGCTTACACTCAAGAAGGAAAGATACAAGAGGCCTTTAAGCTTTATGATGAACTTGTAAACAAAGCAGGTATGCAAGAGGCTGTCAACAACAACGTACTAATTGACTGCATTAGAGAAGAAACTGTTCAGGAGCTTAAGGAACCTTTGGAGAGGATTCCAACTAAGTGTTTACAGGTTCATACTTCGACATATAGTTGGCTACTTGATGATGATAATGGAAAAAGCAGTAAAGAAGAAGCACTCAAGTTGCGGAGTGAACTGATGGAAAGGGGGATACTGTGAGTAAAAATGGTGGAACTTAGGTACTCGGGTACATAGTTCTTCAAATGGGTGCTTCCTCAAGCAGAGCTCAACTGGTGATTTGAAGAAACCTGTACACTGGATGGTATACGTCTACAACACCGTGAGTTTTTGACTTCAACTGTCAATAATCGGCTTGTCCTGACCACTGGAAAATAAGATGACCTGGATAAGCAGTGTCATCCCATGTTACCCCACAATTTAGAAATCTAAAGAACCAGAAAGAAGGGTAATTTTTTCCTTCAAGACTGATGTTTGCATTCAAACTCTTCTCACTAGTAGTTTATACGCAAACAACTTCACTTATTGGAATGTTAGGAACATGCTGATTGACTTTGAAGATTTCATAAAATTGCTTATTGTTCTCATTTTAAAATTATGTACTAGATAAGCATTTCATTGTCTGAGGACCAAGGTGTGCTCTTCATTAATCTGAGATTATATCTGCATGAAAGTGCTATTTGTGTATATTTAGGTTTGCTTATTGAACCACTTGCAAGTAACTGTGCATACTGTTTAGTGATCATTAATGATTCTATTTGTGCCTTGCAGGTATCTTGAATACACACATTATACATGTGAATTCTTTTGGAAATCAATTTAACAGTGAACGTGACTGCTTCCGTAGTGCCACTTTAGGAGCTTTTGTGTAACACTCCCTAGCCACCTAACTGAGGAAATATGCCATCACTCGAATCTGTCCATGATACCATGGTAGCACAAATTAACCTTTGATGCCATGATCAACCTTGGTACCTGCATACCTAGTGTGGAAATATGCATAACACTTTGATGCCATATGATATACAGCATTAACATGTTGTCAACAATACTATAAACAAAAGCACACATGCACCACCAAATGTATAATTATGTGCAATACTATAAACAAAAGCACACATGCACCACCAAATGTATAATTATGTGCAGAACACATTAGGAAGCAATGAAGCACATGATAAGAACATTAATATGATAAAAAGCGCCAAATGGTTGCAGTTCTCGAACATTCCTCCCAACCATAGACTCTATTGCTCCAACTCTCTCAACAGTGGGTCACCCTCAAGCTGAGGCCATTACTCCAACAGGGGCAAAGGCTTTTCCTAAATCTAGCTATGTTACATATCCAACTGCCCTCAAGAGTCTCTAGGTACCCTCAAGGCCCCACACAGGGATACCTATCCTGACACTTCTTCCTTTAGGGTTCCAACCTTCCCCAAGGCAACTCAAGGAGAAGTGCATTCGTACTCAGACCCACCTAGGACCCTCAATATATAGTAGCCAAATACCCTCTGGCTCTCCTCAAAGGAAAACACATTAGTCATGTTGGTAGCATATCCAACTGAATGGTGAAATGTTGGTTTTATAAGCATGGTGTTTGTTGCCACAAAATATAGCAGGCCTAGTGCAAAGCCTCCTAGGAAAAAACTAGACTTTAGGGCAACAAGAGATTGGTTGCTAGTGTAACGTCAACAACCTTTCTCTTGCTATTTAGTGGCATTTGACCACAAATTTGACCACAAAGGAGGCTTCCCTAAAGATCGCCTAAAAGATATCCAATGATTATAGCTCAAGGTGATTGATATGAGGTCTACTAAGTGGGATATGGTACTTGCAGAGTGTAGAAGGCCTAAGTATTCTATGCCAAAGTTCAGGCACTTTATTCCTAGACCAATTGTAGGGTTGTTATAAGCTAGGGTTTTTCAAATTCTTAACGATAAGGAAAACAATGTCATAAAATAGCCAGAGGAAAAGGTTGTTTAATGACTAATCAACAAAGGGATAAAGACCTTATATAGATACCAAGGATTTAGGGTTTATGCTGGATTTTTATGGCTGAAACTATGCATAAACAACAAAAGAATGAAGACATCAACCCTGTAGGGCATAACATGCACTAATGCTAGATTTTTCTTATAGATATTATTAATGCATTCACTACTTTAACAACATTGAAACATCAAACATAAATTACTATTTAGCAAATTTGCATGTAAAACCCTAGCCTTAACCCTAGGTATCTAGGAATTAGATAAAAGGAGAAAATAATTAAATAAAGAGGGTTGATCAACACTTCTTTGACTAGTGCCTTGTCATACATGGGAAATTGGAGTCTTCTAGGGCTAAATCAATTATAATGGCCTTGTTGGAGTAGGGGAGGAGGGGGGGAGGGGTGGGGAGGTGACTAGTGAATCCACTTTAAACCGTAGCAATTTCCTTGTGAGGGGAGCTTTTAAATTTAAGGAATGCACACTCGAAGTTTCCTTAAAGGTTTCTAGGAAAACAATTTTACATATCATAGAGGAGCAAGATTTCAAGATAAAGTTAACAAATTTTCATGACATAAATAGAAACCTGACTACACAAATACAATATGCAAAATATGGAATATAGGCAATAAACTTACAAAATTTTCCAAGAGAAACCCTTCAATTAATTCGAGAAAATCATCTTCAAGCAAAAACCATCTTCAAGAGAAATTCACACCACAAAAGATCACATTTTTCCCAAGTAGAAAGAAGAAGACTAATTCACATTCTTTTGGAAGAGAAGAGTGATGAGTCAGTGATGATAAAAAATGAAATAAGGCCACCTTTATTTATGTGAGGCCTAACAAGCCTTATTTTCATAATTTTACAAGCAAATCCCTAAAACTTGTTTGCGTAAGTGTTCAACAAGTGTGAAGTCACAAGTTGACCTCAATATAGGAAAGAGAATAACAATAAATGCCAAAATATCCCACATGTGTGGGAAATAATGTCTTTCATTATCATGTCATCCTCCATGAATGCTCAATATGCCACATGCAAGTGACAAAATGGATCATGAGTGCTCCATAGTCCAAAGAAAGCTCAAAGTACATGGGGATGTCTCCAAAAGTGCTTCCAAAACCAGGGTTGCAAGGGGGCAACCCCCTCGCACCCACTCCTGAAGTGCGCTCCAAATGGAAGTGCTTAGGGTGCGACCTAGGGAGTGCACTCCTGCCAAAAACAAATCACTCACTCCTTTCATTTTCATCCTTTTGCTTAAAGTTTTAACATTACCATGAAATGACTCAGGATGTTTGAGAGTGGTTTTGACGTCATTGGATTTCATATGGCGAAACTAGATGGTTTTCAAGATTTCAAGATTTAGGAGATTGCAATGTTTCCAATTGATTATGTCATGCATGAGGGTACGAGATTGGCATTTGATCAAGAGCACAAAGCCCTTTAAGTACCTTGATGTTGGTGTCATTGATTGTTGAACTTAGTTGATGTTAAGGGTATTGCTTGTTGAACTCCTCTACCATGGTAACTGAAATGTACCCTTCGCTCAAAGGAAAATAATTGGTTAGGCATGCTAAGATTTTCTACCATATTATAAGGTTGAGGAGATGAAAACTTCACTCAAACCAAAATCATTGGTTAGGCATGTTAAAATTTTCAATTTCTACCATTATAAGGTTGAGCAATCCAAGTTTGAAGACTTTCAGCTAGATGATGTTTATGTAGCTCTTGTTGATGATCCCATTTATAGTAGTGTTGAATCAATGATGTGTTTCATGAGTGATCATGTTGATCAGTAATTTGTAGTTTTGATGTCTAGTTTTGCTGATACTACTACTACTACTACTACTACTAAGGTTGCAGAGGACTCTGAGGAGTCCTTAGACTCTTAGCTAAATGATGTTTATGTAGCTCATGTTGATGATCCTTTGTCTACTAGATGATTGATGTTGTATGGTTTAAGCCATGTTTTTATGCTTTTTATAACTAATTCATCATTCTACATGCTTTTGTTTTTTTTTTCCAAGGAAAAAAGTCTCAATTTTTCATGAAAGTAAGAAAAATTACATATTGCATCATCAACATAATTCATCTATGCAAAGATCAGGTAGGAACCAAATACTCCGTGGAGTCAAAATCCGCCATCATCAATGTCTAGTAAGTGCAGTAGCAAATAAAAATAAATACAAAGGTATGTACAATAATAAAAAAAGAGATGTAGTAACCAACCGCATAGAACCAAAAACCAAAATTGTGTAGTCTGTATCTAGACTGCCCTTGGTTCCACCATGCCCTCAATGAATGGTTGATGATAATATTGGTACTCCTGCGGACCATCAGTGTTCAAAAATATGCCATCTGCCCCAATCTAGTTATGAGGCTTCTTTGGATAATTTGTCGGCCATTTGGTTTCTCTGCCCGCAGCGCGAGTCAACAAAGCATGAAGAGCGGAAGGTGTCGTCCACCAACACCGACCCAACCCGCCATTGTTAGGTTCAACCGTCTTCCATGCGCTCCTAGGGTTTCTGCAGTTGCCGATTCTCCTCTGTAATTCCCTCATCAATTGACGATGAAGGTTTGGCTTCGTATTTTTATTTTGTCTTCTTGTCTCACATGCTTTTGTTAACATATATGCATCAAAATATATAAAAATATGTATTATGTAAAATTCACTCCCAATTTGCTCCCGACCTGGAAGCTTTTGAAAATTGTCACTCCTCGCTCCTGCTTCCAAGCAACCTTGTCCGAAACCATGAGGTCATCACAATTGTGTCCTATGTCACCCTTGTTGGGGCAAAAGGAATGACATGGCACCATCATGCTCAAGCGTTGGGGTCCAAAGGTGATGTACGAGTCCTCCCATGTCATCTCACAACTAACCAACCATCATTCGAGCTTAAGAACAAGCAACACCCATCAATCAATGTCAAGGCTAGCCTTGGGGGCATCTTGGGTCCATCTAGGAACATTATAAATAAATCCAACATTCAACCTTATAGGTTCAATGTTTCAGCTTTTGGGGGTACTCAGGACAGTCAAGTACGATGTGGAATCATCTCATAGCTCAATGCTCATCTTTTGAGGGGCAACATTGCATCATCAAGGTCAAAACTACTCTCTAGATGGAGTACAATTGCCTCTTAAGTGCCGCAAAAGGGGAGCAAGCTCATCTCTCAAGGGGTCCTTGCTGTTGTGCTAGCACTTCCTGACAAAACCTCTCAATATAAAGTGAAATCAATAATCATTAGGGATAATAACCATTAGAGCATCATAGTGGAACATATCTAATGTTAGAGCACAAAAATGCTTCACACAAATCTCCTTCACACGTTTAACTAGATCAAGACATGTAAACAAGTTTCCTCACTTATATTTGGGATGATTATGTCAATAACCCTATTATGTCTTTCTAGCCCCCAAGGGGAGTGACATGTCCCTGGTTAGCACATCAATCCACAAGTGTCTGTGATAATGATGGGTGTGAAGTGGGAAAGACTTCAAAGTAGGCGCCACAACCATGTGACCAACTAATGGGGTCCAACATCCTAAGTGTGTAGATGTAGGAAGAAATCATGGTGGCATGAGTTACTCCTTTCCTTGGCTTGCTTTTTCCACCCCTCTCATGTGCCTTTTACTTCTTTATTATTTATCTTTATTAAGTGCATAGCTTAGGAGCCAATTTGTTTTTTGAATTTTTTCAATACCCCTTTAAGATGAAGCAGTTTATCGCTCCTTGCTCCAAGGTTCAAATTGCAAAGTTGGGAAACAGTTTTTGGCGGATGGTTAGAATTCGGGAGAAATTTTTAATTTCTCGGCCGAGAAAAAAGTCAACTAAATTTCTCGGCCGAGAGTTTTAAAAATTCTCGTCCGAGAGATTTTAAATATTTCGGACGAGAGTTTGGTCGGGTTTAACATGAGTTAAAATTCTCTCGGATGAGAGTTATGCATTTTCTCGTCCGAGAGTTGTGGTCACAAAACTCTCGGGAAAACTTTTCGGACGAGAGTTGGAGAAACTCTCGGACGAGAGTTGGAGAAACTCTCGGACGAGCTCTCATTAGGGTTGGAACTTTCAAGAGTTCCTTTCTTTAGATAAAACATTAAATGCTTGAGAAACTAGTTGATGGCTAATCGGGCGAGTAGAGCTTCTGCTAGGATTTTTCCCACATGTTAAATAATGTCCCAACCATCTTTTGCATTTTACATTTTTCTTTTATTATGGTTTTCTATGCTTTTATCTTTCTTTTAGTTGTATCAACCTTTGGGGCTAAGTTTCTAGGCCCAAACTCAAGAATGTGGATGAAGGGTGCCAATCTCGATGACCAATGACTACCAACCTAAAGAATGGAAATGGGTATCAGGGAGAGATAGAAAATGGTAAGTATGGATTATGTTGAGCATGCTACTTCAATCGATGTTTCCCTAGTAGTGCCCTTCCTAAACCCTAAGGCCTCAGAGGAGGTCCCACTGGACTAGCATCAAAGACTAACCATAGGTGAAGTGAGGTAACAAGAATACGATTGATATCGATCAATCATCCAGTTTTCCCCGTGATCCATATTAGTATTCCCATAACATTAAATGAAAGCACATGATTGCAAAAATGGTTAAAGAACATGTCGATGACCCTCCTTCCTTCAAGAAGGAATGCTAGCCTGGAGAGAAATCTGATAGGAGAAATATGTGGAGGATTGTGGCATAATGTTATGTGATAATCATATAGGGTTGTTGGCTAGTTGGTAGTCCAAAGTGGAGAAAATTTTTCTCCTAGGGGTTACCCAATTTTTGGTGGGTAGCATCTGGCTCAAACTTGGGGACCTGTGCTCACCATAAAGCGCATGATCCATGTGCTCGAGCGAGGAGTACATGAGAATCCCAACAATTCTTGGTGCTCATAGACCTGTTACCTGTACTCTAACATCAACTTGTTGATAGCAACTGAGTAGGGTTTTGATCGTCACCTTTGCAATATAGGATAAAACATCACTAAAATAAAATTTTAGCTAAAAATAGACATGATATCTAACTATTATGTAGACATGTCAACATGATCAATATGAAAAGAAGGATACACACACAAGAATGCAAGACACAGTGCTATGCTAACCTATGCTAATATGTACTGCATCATATATTGACTAAGTATAATTATACAACTAATGAAGGCAACATATTATCATATCAATAATGACCATTAGCTCATAAAAATCAAAGACTAGATTAGAACATTAAGGGTGTTGAAGAATCACTTGCAATTATATTAGGGTTTGATTCTTCGATCTTGATAATTACTTGTGAATGTGTTGGCTTCTTTTACTTCTTTATTATCTTATCTTTCATCAAGCAATTACCATATTATGTGTGTATGAAGATCAAAACAAGAGACACAATATATAGGCACTATGCCAGGGCAAAACCCCCTTCGAGGGGAAAACCCAGTCAAGATAATTCTTCCTTTCAATAATATTCTTTGAGACTCTTTACCCTAGACTTGAGCCAAACTTTCCCTCCACACCAAGTCAGCCTTCCAAATCTTTGACCTAGCAGCAACAACATCAAGTTCTCTAGTAGCTTCGCAGATTTTGCAACAGCAGCAGCATCAAAACTTTGGAGACTTCAATCTCCCAAAAACGAGCACGAAACAAAGAGATTCTTTCACCAAAACTTCGATTTTCTCTTCCTCTTTCTTCTAGACCCAACTCACTCTTCTTTCTGCCTCTTCCTTCAACTTTACACTTTTTCCCTTGATGCAATGAATATTGAACTTGCTTGAGAAGTGAGTGAGCTAAAGAATTCAATCTCCTTGCTTTTATAACCTTCAGATGGGTTCAAATTCCTCCCTTTGAGGCCGAATTGATCTCTTTAAGGCCGACTTGATGTGGAGGGCTATTAAACCATTTTTTACTAAAAGAAAACCTAATTACATGATTCAAAAGTCCAAGAAGGGTCAATATAAATCTGTAATGTCTAACCTAGAAGTCCACAATTGAGACCTTATACTAAATGTGACCCAAGCATGAAACTTATGCTTTAATAAGTCATTTAATAACAAAATAAATGTCAAAAGATAATATAAATTCTTTTTCTTTATTTCTTTTGATAAGTACAATAAATATAATTTATGAAGACTGAACCTAGTTACAATCTTCAACACTCCCTCTTAACTAGGGAGTTATTCATAATATACAATGGAAATATCTCAAACTATATGAAACTATGATGAATTTTTAGGCATCGCAATGCCATGGATTACATTCCTAACCAGGGAAATCTATCCATTTGGTCACTCAACAGTTTAGGCACCACAATGCTATGGACTAGATTCCTGACCAAGGAAATCTATCCACTTGGGACTAAGGTGGACTAAAACTTTCAGCCTAAGGCTTACATACTAACCACCAACCCAGGGAACTAGGTGCACATCCACCCGATGCCACCCTCCCTATCAAACATCAACATCAAGTGTCAGCCCAATGTCTTTGCAGGAAATGCTTCACTCACAAAGCCTCAACACACTTGATCCAATAGATCAAGGATTTAACCAATCTTTCCAAATCATTAATATTAATACAATTAGCAATATTTACCAGACCAATATTGTCTCTTAAATATTCAAACTTTTTGTTAGCAAGAGCCTTCATTAGTATGTCTGCCACCTGTTCATTTGTTGGGACATACTCTAGCTTTACAGCCCCATCTTGAACCAAGTTCCTAATGAAGTGAAACTTATTGTTGATGTGCTTCATCCTTGAATGAAACATGGGATCTCCAGACATCTTGATGCAACTTTGATTATCACAATTGATTATAGTAGGACTTAGAGGACTTTCGAAAAAGTTTTTCAGAAGCTTCCTTAACCATACAACCTCCTTTCCTACTTCACATGCAGCTACACATTCAACTTCGGCACTACTTATAGCAACGAGTCCTTGCTTTCTGCTCATCCATGATACCATAAAAGACGCCGGGGTGAAGCATCCACCAATAGTACTTCTTCCATCAGACTCATTGCCACCCCAGTCAGAATTGGAGAAGCCAATTAGGTTGACTTCCTTACTCTTGTATTTTAGGAAATGATGTATAGTACCACGAAGATACCTTAATATATGTTTAATAACTACCCAATGTTCGTGATGAGGTTCCAACTGAAATTGACTAAGGATGTTCACTGCAAAGCATATATCTGACCTAGTGTTTACTAGATACATTAAAGAGCCCACTAACTGTTGATAGGAAGTAAGATCCACGAGGCTTGAGTTAGAACCTTGTAACTTCTTGAAATTTGTGATCATAGGAGTAGTCATGGGCTTGGAGTCCATCATCTCAAATTTCTGCAATATCTTGATGATGTATTTTCCTTTCCCCAAGTATATCTCCCCATGTTTCTTCCATACTTTGATACCCAGGTAGTAATTCATAAGTCCTAGATCCTTCATTTCAAATTCGGCTTCCAACATCTTCTTACATTCTTCAATTCCATGCTCCACACCTGTGATGAATAGATCATCCACATATAGTAGAATAATGACAGACTCATTATTCATGAAGCCTGATTATAATGAAACAGTGGGAGATGGTTTAATGTTCTGTCAACCTCACCAGCGAACCAATGTCCTGTTGGTGAATACACTTGATTTTGAAAAGAATGAAACCTAATATTATCTTCTATGATCAAGGTAATATCCTTCCTCAGGTAGAATCCACACTTTATTTTGTAAAAGATCTCAGGAGTAGCAACTATGGAATGCAAGAGAGATTTAAGGAGTTTGGATGTGCTCCTGGCATGCGGGTCATAAAATTTTAAATGCTTAATTATTGCAATAAGGTAAAACATGATATGTTCTAGGTACCAACCTAGATTAATGAAAATCCATGGAAGCAGGGGCATAGAAATTGGATAGCATAAAGAGACTGGGATCTCTTTGATGGCACTTAGTGTGGAAGCCATGTAATTCTGACATGAATCACACAAAGATTTTCTAGCACCAACCAAAAGAAGCACCAACCTCCTAAAATGATTTTCTGACACTAACCAGAATGAGGTGCCAACCTCTTAAGAAATATAGGCACCAACTTGATAATGCTTAATAGAATTCCTTGAGTATGACTTTAGCTTAGTTTTGTACTGCTTTATTCTGTTCTTTACTTCCTGTTCTAAATCTGCAGCGCAGCTTCATAGACATCCTCTGATTCTTGTCTGTTCTTCTTCAATCGTATGTCTTCTACATACTTCATTCCACTGTATTATTTCTTTCTCTTTGCTACCTGAAACACTTCGTACAAAAACTTCTTCATGTTATTTCCACTATCAACACACATGTAACTCAAAAGTATTCTGGCTTATTTATAGTTTTTCAAAGAAACCAGCCATGGCAGGCTTGACAATTTAAACACATGACCTGTATTTGGTTTAGTATTTGCTTGCTGAAGAACCAGTTCGGATGACTCGGATGCAACATGAATCGATCACTTCTTGGTTCCTTGGGGCTTATATGACTAACCTATAAGACCAACTGGTGGGACCACAGCCTTAACAACACTATTATTTCTGGAACTGCATGGACCGACCCCCGGATGCATGGATACCTTTTTCACATCGAACCACGACTTTGGAACTTTGACCAAGCGGATTTTTTACAATTATATCTAGATTCAGGTTTAGAATTAGCCTTTAGGTTAAAAAAAAAAAAAAAAACTGAAATATTTGATTTTTTATTAATTCATAATGTTTCATTTTTTTGGGGATGTCCAGAAGTCCCCGATTTATTGAGGGACGTCTTGGAAGTCCCCGAAAAGTCCCCGAATTTTCGAGGGACGGCTAGGGGACGGCCTTGAAGTCCCCAAGTCCCCGGGGACGTCCCCGACAAATTTGGAACGTTTCCGAGGAGTTCCAAAGTCCCCGGAACGCCGGAACGGAGGGAACGGCATGAAATATAGGCGGGGACGGGTCCCCGTGCAACATAGAAAATAACCAAAAAAATGGGAGAGTGGGTACATGGTTATTCATTGTTAAAAAAACCATAAAAAATGATGCCCACTTGACATCTGCCTTATATGGTCCCTTAATATCTTAATTGTTGAAATTCAGGAGTACAAGAGAACCAAAACAACACTAGAGTGGTAAAGAGAGGTGCAACCATAGGGAGAGAAATAAACCCTAGAACAAGTGCACTAGAGAGAGAAATAACCCAAGCACAAGATGGATCAAAGCAAGAACAAGAGAGCACAATTCTTTAAGGTGCCCTTAGGCTAAATCACCTGTATAAGAATAAATGAATTATCACAATGTGAAAATACAAATAAGAGTTGTTTATTTATAGTATATACACTATTAAAGTGGTAGTGTGCCTTCCCTGAGGAGCTATGAACCTATATTGAGTTGACTAGGTCGGTCTTGGCTAAGCCTAGAGATATAATATAAATACTACAAATAATGTCACCCTTAATCCTATCATCCCCCCCTTAATATGAATAGGAGGCCATGTAGAAAAGACATTACATCACATCCCCCCGTAATGGCAAAGCTCCCACACCAATACAATTGAGGGTGAAAATGTGAAGTTGGGAAACACTTTTTGCCCTTTTTTGACGTTGAAAATTGTAATTTTCTATGATTTTCAACTTCAACTCCACTAAACTCATATTTTTATTTCAAATTATGCTTTGACATAAAAACAAGAATTGTAGAGAATTGTCTTACCTCCATACCCATATTTAAAAAAAAAAAAAATATTGACATATAGAGGGGTAAATTTCTTGTTTACTAACTGCATATACTTGAAATTTTCAGACAAACATAAATAGTCACTTTATCATCCTTTACTTTTTTTAGGGAAGGTTATTCATTTTTTGGAAAAAAACCATAACATCATAATCTGCATATATTGCACTAGTGCACAGACTATTTTTCGGTAATTTTCGGATTAAATCACTATTTTTTATTATTTTTTGAAATGGACGAAGACAAAAAAATAGTGATGTTTTAGTACATTTTATCATCCTTTGATTTTCTTTTCAATGTGATCGTCAATAAGAAAAATGAGAGTACCCTTTTGAAGTAGACAGGGAGAGGAAGTGCAATATGATTTTTTTGAATTTTTTGGTGTCCTCACTTGAAAGTTATTGAATTTTCATTCAGTGCAATTTTTCGAACAATGAAATTCCATAGTGACACAGTTTAGTAAAAAATAAATAAAAAATTGAATTTTTTAACGAAACTCCATAAATCTTACATCATCAAAAACTAGATTTAGAGATGAATCTAATGGTACTTGGTCCAACATAAAACATTTTGGTTTTGTAGGTGTTCTGTCCCTCCAAAGTTGCAGGTTTCTTAAAACTGCAGAATTGTTTGAGTTTTTCGTTGAGTTTTCTAAAACTCTCGTAGAAATTTGAAACTAGTTTAACCCGCCTAAAGTTAGATTTAGCCGCACGTACGAACTCTCGGCCGAGAGTTTAAAAACTCTCGGACGAGAGTTTAAAAACTCTCGGACGAGAGTTTAGAAAACTCTCGGACGAGAGTTTAGAAAACTCTCGGCCGAGAATTTTTAAACTCTCGGTCAACTCTCGGCCGAGAGTTTTCTAAACTCTCGACCGAGAGTTTTCTAAACTCTCGGCCGAGAGTTTTATTGAACAAACTCTCGGTTTATAAAATGGTGAGATTTATAGCTTTTTATCTTTGAAATTTTCATTTAATAAGTTGGAGTTTTCTCCGAGCTTCTATTGCCTTAGATAAATTGTTATTTTTAAGTTGAGATTGGGCAATAGAATTAGTGTAGAGATACAAAAGTTGCACAATTCTCCAAGCTTATAAACTGATTCAATCTTTCTAGTTTCCTATTTGAATTTGGAAATACTGCAAGTTTTTAGTGTTTCCATATTTTCTTTATAATACTCAGCGATATTATGCAAGCTTTTCTTTTCTCTATAATACTCTATAAGATTTTCTTTATAATATTGTGAGAAAAGAGTGTGTAAATTTATTAGTAAATTAAATTTCATTAGGTTTTACAAAGCATTGGGCAGAAGCTATCAAGACCATTTGTCATATAAGGTAACTTTACTATTTTATGGCTATTATTGATAGTTCTATGATTTTTAACTTTTATTAGCTAAATTGTTTTTAAGTTTGTAAAAGTCAAAGAGTTTAAATTTAAATGTGTCTGCCCAAAATAAAGTTTGTACTCCATCATAAATATGTGTCAAATTTTTACAAAGTAGTGGGACTAGTTGTCAATTCTATTTGTTGTAGAGAGTCGCTGAATACATGATCCCATAATACATATTGGTGAATATCATTATGCACTTTACTATTTTTATCTATTTTTAATAGTGCACTCTATGGAGGTTACAATTAAGCGTGGATATTAAAATTTGTTGCAAATATTTCCATTTTTTATCAAGGATAACTTGTGGTCTTGTTAAAGTTCTAGTTGGGAATTCATGCAGGGGCGATCACCTGAATATTGGCGGGTCCAACACCACCAACATTTTTGGCACTAGAAGGAGGGCTAGATGACAAGTTGAGCCCTTCATGTGTGTTTCAAATTTTCATACTCTTTTTTATGAATTCTTCCCAAATCATACACAAAACATTTATTTCTAGAAAATTTAAATTTCAGGTGTAGGCGGATATCATTGAGGACTTGTCACTATTTAACTTTAATGTTTAGGGTGAAACAACCATCCTTGAGCACACTAATCATTTTCTTCAATTTTTCATAGAGCGCGACATCTCGCTTGAGGATGTTGTTTGCTGGTTGTTTTTTCTCACGTTTGAAGGGCGCATAAGAAAATGGTGTTACACATGGACCGATGCCTATATCCACTCTTTCGAACATGTTGTCACAAAATTGTTTTGCACTTTTGACGACTTTGATGATAAGATTTTGTGCAAGATAATTTTACAATCGTGAAAAACACCTGATGAATCACTACATTTTATTCATCATTTCTTGCATCTATTTTTTGAATTTAAAGAAGGTGAAGTTTATTGGGATTTCTTGACCACAATATTTTTGTATCTTGTTGAGATTTCACTTACTCTGCATGATTTACGATCACTTAAATCACATCGAGAAAACCTCACACATAAAGCTTCTAAATATGCGATCAACGAGGGTGTTTCTCTAGGCAACCCCACATCTTCTTTTCATATAACAACTTTACTATTATAGGATGTGGTAGGAAATATTTGCAAGGAATTGTTTCAAGAACCACCATCTCCTATCGAGCCACATATTCAAGATCCCTATGAAATTTTGGACAAGAAGCATGATAAGTGTGTTAAAGTGTTTTCTCCTCATCCTCCACCCTTTTCTCCCTTTGATCCTACGAGTTGCAATTTTTAGTGTTATTCTATTTGAAACCTTTCCTTTAATGTTAATGAGGATCAGGTGTTGGATGGTTTTTTTGTTATGAAGCCAAATTGTGATGACTATGTAGCAGAGTCCATTATCAAACAAGAATATGTGATAAAGGATGAATCTATTCCTTCCAAAGCTCTCCCACATTTTACTAACATTGTCCATGATTATGTCATTTTTGTTTAATCGTGTGAAATTTAAGTTCTATTAATACCTTCAATCATTTGCAGAATTTTTGGAATGCATGTTTTTCATTTAAATGTGGAGAGGCTGAAATTTGTCGTTTCTCATCTTCCCCTTTATACAATTCATCATATCATGAGGATACCTCTATTTACAATCCTAAACTTTATAATCTTGTTTTTCGTGACATTTTAATTGACTCAACTGGTCAATATTTTGTTCTTCCTGTCATTGATTTCGCAAAACAACTAATCTTTGATGATCTACCTTCCGATGATTTGGATCTTCCTCAACCTGTCAAGGCACTTCAACCCAAGCTCATGGTTATGTCAGGTTATCGTAGCCTTTAGGTCGGTTTCACCTCCCATCAGAAGAATGTTGAATCTTCCCATATCCCGGAAATCCTCTATGAAATCGGCTCCACTTGGAGAGGACAGTTGGTTCTTTAGGTGTCCAGAACCTTAGCTATTGATCTCTAGCTTTTCAGTTAAACTAGTGCCTTCATCCATTGAGCAGCAACTTTATTTTCCTTTAGCTAACCTTTCTTTGATTTGATAATCTCTGCAACAATTTGAAACAATGGAATTCTATGAAAACAACATCTCTACCTACCCATTCCTAATGATCCTTACATTTTTTCTTCTTTCAGAGTGCATTTGGACTAGCAAACTCTCTTCATCAACATTTTATTCTTTTGAAAAATAGGAAATTAATATTTTCATAATCTTATTTATCCATGAACTCAGTTTAAAAAGTTGAGTTCATAGATTCTCTAACTAACTACTATCTGTCAGGATTAGACTGTCTGACAGATTTTTATTCTCTAAATTCTAAAACAAAAATTTAAAAGTAGCCAAGCCAGGATTAAATAGTCTAACTTATTGCTAAACTATGGCATAAAAACAAGTTGCACGTAGATTAAAATTTGCAAAAACGTTTTAAAAAATGGTGAAGGCTTAAGATCTGAAAATTAAAACCTCCTTCATTATCTCTTCAACTTTGATTTTGAACTTGTTTGAGCTGCTTCCTCTTTCTTTCCTGGTTCAAATTTTGAGCATATTGGAACCAATTTGTTTCTATCTTTGGCTCAAGATTTAATCTTATTAGAGGCATTCTTCTTTTTAAATTCATAGGTTCAGATTTTTAATTTGTTTGAACCTTTGTTTCCTCTATCCTAATCTACCTTGCTGATAAGCCAAGATTATGTTGTTTGGCTGATCTAATTTACTAACCTATCAGCAGTAAATTGAAAAATCTAATTAGTCATGATTAGGCTGTATGACCAACTAGAAGTGTGTTTTTAGGAGTGGCATTGAGTTTGCACGCTTTCAGATTTTGTCTCTCTTTTTGGTATGGAGCTATACCTTTCTTATTTTACAATCTACCCTCTTTTCTCTTTTCTATTTTTTTTGTATTTTTATTTTTCTAATTTTGAATGCAATGTTCAAACAATGATATTTACAATGGAAAATAAAATTATTTGGAACTTATGACTCTTGACAGAAGTAATGCTTAAGCATGCTGCCATTGACAGGACCTCCATATAGATCTTCTCCATTCAATTCTTTCAGGAAAAATGCATTGTGACCCCTCTTAGCATGGATAATATAGGGTCATTTCCACATGTTCTCAAACTTGCCATGTTTCCCCTTCTCTTCCATTCTTGAATCCCATTTAAGAACCACATTTCCAACTTGGAAATTTTTTGCCTTAGTCCTTTTATCAAATAGCTTCTTGATATTTTCTTGGGCTAACTGTGTTCTTTCGTAAACTTCTTCTGCAGACTGTTGTAAATGAATTTTTTGGTTGATTATTCTCTACATATCATTCTCTTCAATTTTCATTTCTTGAAGGAGTTTCATGACTAGAACTCCTAATGATTTTGGGAAGACTATATCCATGCCATAGACCAGTTGATAAGGAGACATATTTATTGACTTCTTTGTAGTTAATCTATTAGCCCATAAGGCATGAACCAGCTTACTGTGCCATGATTTTTTATTCTTCTCCAACAAATTTTTGATGATATTGATGAGGCTCTTGTTGGAAGATTTAGCTAATCCATTTACTTGGGGATAGTAGGCAGTAGAATGGCCCAAGGTGATGTGGTATTTGTAACAGAAATCAACCAATTTTTTAGATTTAAAGGCATCATCCTTATCTGTGATGATTTTTCTAGGACAACAAAATCTGGATAGGATGTTTGTTTCAAGGAACTTGATAATGACATAGTCAGTAGCATTCCTAGATGGTATGGCTTCTATCCACTTGGTAAAATAATCAGTGGCAGTGAGGATCCACTTATGTTGGGCTAACGAGGATGGGTGAATTTCCCCAATGAAGTCCAAGCCCCATCGTTGGAAGGTTGCCTCAACACTGATGGGATGTAATGGTAAGGGGAGGAGTTTTCTTTTTCCATAAAAAAATTGACACTTATGGCAGGACATGACTAACTTCTAAGTATCTAGGAAAAGGGTGGGCCAATAGTGACCAGATCTAAGGATTTTGTTTGCTGTGGTCTTCTAGTAGAGGTGTCCTCCACATTCTCCTTCATGCAGCTCATGCATGATTTTTCCTGCATCATCCTCAAGTAAACATTTAAGCAAAATTCCAATAACATTTTTCCAATATAATACCCCATTTAATATGCAATAATTCAAGGCCTTCTGTTTCAAAAATATAGCTTTAGTTTTAGATAAAGAAGGAGGGGCATTCAAATATAAAAGCACATAAATGAAGTCAGCATACCAAGGAGAATTCATAAATGTTTCTTCAATGAAAGGAGCAGTGAATTCTTCTATTTCTTCCAACAAATCCACCATATTCATATCTAGTGCTTGGAAGTTTGACTCAGCCATAAGTTTTGCTAATCCCTACCCTTTAATCAGTTTGGTGGGCCTGATTTCTAAGTCATATTCAAGAATGGTTGCAATCAATTTTCCCCTTTTACCATCAAGGTCTTGACTTAGAATATCCTTGACAACAGTATGTGGAACAAAATCAATTATGTGAGAGTGTTAAATATAGACTCTAAAGTCCTTTAATGCTTTCACTAATGCTAAGGCTTGCTTATCCATGATGTTATACTTGAGAGGAGCATCTCTTAAGGCCCTACTAAAAAAGGATATTGGTTGTTCTTGCCCCAAATCATTCTTTTGAAGTAAAACTGTAGCTATTGTATGTTCTGATGCAAAAGAAAAGATATAAAAATCTTTGGTGAAATCTGGACTAATCAAGATTGGTGTTTGAGTAAGAGCTTGTTTGACTAGTTCGAATGATTTTTTATCTTGTGTAGTCCATTTCACACCTAACTCCTTCTTAATCATGTTTGTTATGTTTTTTAATAGCTCAACAAGGTTGGGGATAAACTTCCGTAAGAAAGTTATCTTCCCAATTAAAGATTGTAATTCCTTGAGGCTTCTTGGATGGATGATTTTTAATATACCATCAATACTTTTAGGGTCTACTTTGATTCCCTCTTCTGAAATTATGTGACCAAGAATTTTCCCTTCTTGGAG
>JAXQQM020067972.1:0-72594 GCA_034641835.2 Pinus albicaulis
ATTCTCTCCTTTTGGATTGCGCAGTAGAGGCAGACAGCTAGTGGAGGAGTTTTGAACCCGTGATCGGTTCAAACTGAGCTATTTTTGTGTGTAGCTTTTGGAGACAATACTAAGTACTTGTGAGGAGTATTGTATTGTGTAAAGTTACATGTTCTCATCCATTTATATGATACATATAGCTGGGGGTTTTTAGCTATAAGATTTCCCCATACATGCTGCGTTCTATGTGTGTGAATTGATGTTCTACCGCTTGTTTTATTTTCCGCATGTGATGATTAATTTGTAGAAGAGATTATGTGTTATGCAACAAATCGAATTTGTGTATGATCAGGTTAATCTCGGTGAATAAATCTTCATTATTCGGCAAATTTCTACAATATGAACACAAAATTTTTCCACAAAAGTGAAAATGACCAGAAAAATAAGAACACCATATGGTATATAAAGAAAATTGATGGGAGTTGTGCCTATTCCACAGATTAAATAAAGGAGGAGGCTTTTAGGCACTTCTCGACCTTCTACCAAGAAGATCAGAATATTAACCCTGAAAGTCAGACATGGGTCCTTCAGCATATTCCCCAAATGCTTGATGCTGAGGCTCTACAGATATTGAATGCTGCAATTACTACGAAGGAAGTGGCACAAACACTGAAGAATTTTTCCCACGATAAATTCCCGGTGCTGGATGGCTGGCCAACAGAATTTTATGTGCATTTATTTGAAATAATTGCAGAGGAGATAATTGTTGTTGTGGAACAAGGTCGGATCATGGGGCACATCTCTATAAACATGAATTCCACTTTCTTGGCACTCATACCCAAATATTCTGACCCCAAGGGTTTTTCTAACTTCAGACCGATTACTTTATGCAACCTTACATATAAAGTATCTTCAAAAATTATTGCTAACAGGATCAGGGTGACATTATCAAAGTTCATTTCAAAGGAGAAGTACGGGTTTTTAAGGGGACGATCCATTCATGATGCCATAGCCATTGCTCAAGAGTTTATGCATTCAATGCACTCAGGAAAACTAGATGCCCTTATTTTGAATATTGGCTTGCTTAAAGCATATGACACAGTTAATTGGTCTTTCATCAGACTTGTTTTACTAAATATTGGGCTCTCGTTTCATACCATCAGATGGATTATCGCCTGCATCACAACTGCCAAATATGTAGTGATTATAAATGGCTTGCCAACAAAATTTTTCGGGGCTCAATGTGGATTAAGACAGGGATGTGCCCTGTCCCCTCTCATATTCATATTGGTTATGGATGGATTCAAAAAGCTTATGGAGATGGCAATGAAGTTAGACTTTATTTCTGGTTTCTCCTTCTACAATTCTGTAAGTATCATTCACTCTTTGGGGATGATCTTCTTATATTTGGTCGGATTATTCGAAATCATTGGTTCTACATTCATTTCTTGATTTCTTGTTTTGGAAATGCCTCTGGGCTATGCATTAACAAGGGGAAATCCTTCCTCATTTGTGAATTTGGCGATGTGGAGGAGATAAATTTGATTGCAAATTTTCTTGGTGTCCACACTAAGAAGGAAAATGAAGGGCTCTTATATCTGGGGTACAAAATTAGACCATGTGGGTATATGGTGAGGGATTGGATGTGGTTAGTGGAAAAGTTTAAAATCAAGATCAACAAATGGACTCACAAATGGTTGTCACTAGGTGGTAGACCTTGTTTAAGCCTCGAAAATCGCTGCTTCAAACATCGGGGGAAAACCACCCGGTCGGGACCTTAGGACAACTCCTTTTCCGTTTGGTGTGGTGGCTCCGACTGGATTTATAGGACCAGTTTCCTAATAATGAGTAGATTGGTGATGGAGTGTTTGTGTAGGTGAATAATGGAACAAAATGTCTGATATAATCTATCTAACTTAAACTATAACTTGTAAATAATTCTAAATATAACCCAGGTATTAAGTATGAATACGACTTAATAGATGGTTTCAGTTAAAAAAATAACCATAAAAATGTATTATTATTCAACAGAAAGATGCAGTATCATATAATGATAACTCTGTTTAAGAAATTAAACAGAGTTAGAATAACACATCGCATTCATAATTCTATATATCATTTGCATAAACTATGATAGATGAATATTTCTATATCTTCAGAAATGATATGATAAAGAAATATTTGTGAAAACAAGCATATATAAATGATAGCAAATTTCAAAGAGAATACTTCATAACATAAAGAAAATAATAGTAAATCGACAGAAATACCAGATTCATTGAGATATTTTCTTGATGCAACTCAATATCCAAATCCTGTGCTTTAACTTAAAACAACCTCAAAGATACAGAAATGCAATTCTTAAAGATAATTCGCCATAAATCACAGGATGTGATCCTTTATAAAAATAAAATAATCAATGGAGTACAGAAATGTATCATCCAAGTCAAAATTATTACAAATTCAGGACCCCTTTCTAAATGCATGAAAGGGGTTTAAATAGGAAATTAACAAAACATATTATCCATAACTTATCCTAGAAACTATCATCGGAGATCCTAAAAAAGACTTGCAATATCAGAATAAAACAGATTCATTGATTTTCTCTTGTATTCAACATGCTGAGATGGCAGATTTTGAGCATATCCTTGACCTCGATTGGATGACTCAGCCTCGAATGCAACTGACCAGTGTACGTGGCATCAGATAACTCTGGAGTGATGCAATTGATGGCGTTTAAAAGGCATTTGATTGTCATTTGTTGACTCTGTGGTTTAATTAAGTATGTCCACATGACATCCCATGTAATATCCTGAATTTTGCTGATTAATTCCTGCTTTCACCTGGTATCAACTTCTTTCACCTTTGGTAATTTACCTGGAATACAATATGAAATAAAATCAATAGCATATAAGCTATCATTAAATAATTGTGTCAGATTGTTCATGATAGCTCTGGCCCTTGATGTAGCTTGTTCTTCTTTAATCAACTGTTTTTCCCATTCAGAAAATAAAATTTCTTTATGTCTTTCTTCGATCCTGGGAATATTTGTATTCTCTCCTTCCTCTGAGTTTTGCCATGAAAGAAACTCTGACATCTTGTCATCTACATTCTCAGATTCAAGTCTGAGGCTGACTGATCCATCAATAAGGGAAGATGTTATTTCACATAAAGGATCTGCTTGTGCAATATTTTGATAGAGATCATCTAACTACTGAGACAATAGCTTATTTGTTTCCATAGCTTCAGTTTTAAATTGGTCAATTTTAGGATAATCCTTAAATTTATCCAATCTTGCTTGAAATATTTTTTCTTGCTCTGCTTTGGCAGTTTTCTCATTTTGCAGCAGGGTTTGTAACTTGGACACCTCTTGGGACAAATGTTGTCGCTTATTCAAAGATTGTTGATCAAGCTTTTTCTTTTCCACACTCAGTTGTTCTTCCAGCTGCTTGGTTCTGAGTTTTTCTTCTGATAACTGCTGCTCCAATTGCAGTATCTTTTTCTGATCATTAGTTGTATTTTCTTCTAGCATTGATATCTGTGAGTCCTTTTGTTTGATCATTTGATTGACTTCAACATATTTATCTATAGTGGCTGCACTGTAGGCACCTGCATATTGTGATAATTTAGTAAGATCCTCTGAAGGATCTACCTCAGTATTCTTCCAGACAATATTCATGAATTCAACCTGTGGTGATGAGAGTGATTCTTGATCTGTCCTCCTTCTTTTTCTTTGTTTCTTGACAACAGCCCTATGCTTAGGACTATAAAAGATATCCAAAGGAGGGATTTATTCAACTTTCAACACAATTTATTCTGATGGATGTTCAGGGATAATCTCCATATCTTTATTATTAAAACTATCAACTTGAGGATTATTTTGTCCTGGAAATTTGCTGTTCAAATTGCTCATATTGCCTTAGAAATTGGGGAGTAAAAATAATTTCAGCAGAATTTACCACTCTTTCCATGGTTGTTTCTCTTTCAAGTTGATCATTGGGTTTATCACCTATATTTCTTTCTTTAGACTGCATATCAGTCTTGGTACTAGTATTCTCTTTCTCTGTCTGAATATCAAGCTTGCTAGCTGTATTTTCCTTCTCAATATGTACATCAGGCTTGCTTGTAGACACTTCTTTTTCTGTCTTGCTAGCTGTGTCTTCCTTTTTCTTTTGTTATTTTTCTATACTTTTAGCTTCTTGCAAAGGAATCCTTAGTTGGTCAAGGGGAGCTTTCAGCAATCTCTGACTTTTGAATTGCATGAATTTATTCATATCTTCTTGTTGAAATTTCGATTTAGCCAAGTCATAAACTTGAGAAAATTTCTCAATAGAGACAAATAAATCATCAAATTCATCAGGCTCATGCTCAAACCTAGCAATTTGAACCAAAGTTGTGAAATCGAAAGCTACTTTATTTGGATCATACTGTCTACCTGGGACAGTTGTAAGCTTAAGATCTCTTATTTTAATGACTTCTTTCTCAGCATGTTTGAAATCATTCAGAGTATAATTTCCACAATGAAAGGGAAATATAGGCCACATCAATTTCTTGGCATTATTTAAACATCTTGACATCCCTCTTTCTGTCAGCTGGTAAGAAATTTCTTGGGCTAACAGTTTGTCAGGGACATACAGAGGTAAGATGTGGGGTTCCACAATGCGTCCAAAAACTCTGATATAAGTAAACCTTTCTTCTCCAAACCAATTGCCAATAAGGGATATATCATTCTTTGCTTTTTTAGAGAGCCGGGGAGGAAATTGGTTAAAAATGGTCTGATAGATAGGCAACAAAAAGCCGTGACAAATCCTATATACATGATTTTTAAAATGGACCTTCCACAAGAGTTTATGGTAAATATGGATTGGAACAGGTTCCTGTGGAGTCCATCTCCAACCTAGAATAGGAAATTCTGAATTCAAACATAGGGCATATAAGATATAGGCACAAAAATGAAAAGGAGTTGTATTTCTAGTGTCTTTTTCCTTTCTGTATTCCAGAATTCTATTAGCTATCTTGTCAGAAAGGATACTCGACCAATCCATAATTTCAGAATTTAGAGCATAATGAATTAGGGGTACCATTTGAATTGAAAACCTTGTAGAATTATCATTTCCGAAAAGCCTACACATCATTGCAGCAACATAGCAATATGGGGGTGAAAGAAACTCCACGGAGTACATACCTGATGCTTCATTTTTGTGTTTTTCTGGAGCTCGTCTCCATTCCCTTATTGGTTCTAATTGAGTTTCATTGCCTACAGCGAAATCTGCTATGAAAGCTTTGTTGTAGACCTTTTGAGGATTTGGGAGATGGTACATCACTTTGATATCTTCCGCTCTAAAAGACCCAAAAATTGTTCCCACAGCTGAGATAAAGGTTCTGTTTGTGATGGTGATATTTTTTATCACCCATCGCACTACATCATAATAGGGGAACATATTCGCCCGAGTTGCAATACTGTGAAGAAACGAATTTGAAAGTGCTTTGAGAGGAGTCTCAGAATTAGAATCTAAGTCGTCTTCATCTGGTACTGTCACTTTTACCTCTGTTACAGTGGGTTTTTATGCTTCAATCAAATTATACACTTCTTCCCAGGAAAGCTTCCTGAGACCCTGGCATGCCGTATCTGTAACCAGCTTGATTTTAGCTGGTTTTTCTTTCGGTACTGTGGGAGTAGGAATGATCTTTGTGGCAGCAACAGTTCTTTCTTTCTTAAATTTCTTAGACATTTTCCCGTTTGGTATCATTTCACTGGCTTGGCGAACAAGAGGGTTGGATGGTCTATGGCTCTGCAAATGAGAAAAAACCTTTCAGAATGGGAAGGAACGAAGTTAGAAGAACAACTGCGTGAAAATATTTTATTAATGATCCCAATTGATTGACTCGTCTTAAACTTAAATTCCCTCCATAAGATTCACATTCACACATTCATATAGGATCAATCACGATAAATCGTTTGATTTTCTAATTAATAATGATCGTACAATCGGATATCGACGATTTGATATGTTAACGTAAAAATTTCCTTTTGGATTTCCCGATTGCGATTGATAAATAACACATGCGTGGAAAAAATAGAAATAAACAAAGACTTAACTATCCATCGCATCGGAGGTTTTGAAAGGGAATCAAATATCATTTCATATATTCCGCCGATTTTGCGATTGCGATGATAGTATATTGCATCGGACATTCTCAAAGAAATTAAGTTGTATATGATTTCCACCGATTTTTGATTGTGATGATGGTGGGGTCCATCGCATCGGAGTTTTGTAGAATAAGTAAATGTGATGTTGTTCCTCCGAAATGCGATTGCAATGAATCGCATTGCATCGGCGTTTATGAAATAGACCGAATGAAGGGTATCCTCTTAGAAATGTGATTTGCGATCAGTTCTATCGCATCAGGATTTTATAATTCAAGTAAATGTGATGTTGCTTTTTTGAAGTGCGATTGCGATGAATCGCATCGCATCGGAGTTTATGAAATAGGCTGAATGAAGGACAACTTTTTGAAATGCGATTGCGATTAGATTACATCGCATCAGAATTTTGCAAAAGAAAAGTGAAACTTTTAAGACCCTACTGATTTGCGATTGCGATTTATTTTATCGCATTGGGATTTTTAACATGAATACTCCTACGCTTTGTGCCGATGCGATATAAGACTTGATAGTTCATCGGATCGGAAAAATTCAATGTCACACTTGTTCACTTGTATTTGATATATGCGATATGCGATATATGACTTTTAAACAAAGAATGTTTTTATTGTTTTATATAAAATAATTGGATTTCCTCAAAGTCTTTTATTTCTATCTAAAAGGAAAGGGGACCTATTTCT
The DNA here is from genome assembly GCA_034641835.2 of Pinus albicaulis. NCBI lineage: Eukaryota > Viridiplantae > Streptophyta > Pinopsida > Pinales > Pinaceae > Pinus > Pinus albicaulis. The sequence goes on from JAXQQM020067972.1 coordinate 6,826, forward strand.
AAAGTAAAATTTATTCTAAAATTTTGAAATGGGGAGGGTTGTTGTACTGTACAACAATTGGCGATTCACTGGAAGAAACAATTATCTCTGAAAAAATAAAATGAACACTATACTTTTAGTAAATAAATTTTTTTAAAGATAATGAAAACTATCTTAGAGAAATTTAAATAAAATCTAACTCTGGAAAAGAATAAAAATCACTTACAATTTCTTTCTAATTTCTCAAGAATAGAAACATTTTTTGGGTCTTCTTAAGCTTTGATTGGTTGATAATAATAAAGTGAGGGGCCTTTCAAATTTTAGCTTTTGTAATATACTCTATTGTCATAGGTATTGCCTCTGCTGCCTGCAAACGTTTATAGTCTCGACAGGGTTACCTTTTAACCATCAACCATTCATTGTCCCATCCGACTAAGATCATGACTCTTTTAAAAGATAAATTCATAAGACATATTATCTCATGTTTTTCTCTTTATTTATTTTTTAAATTAAAAGCCATTGTTCTGGTTTGGTAGCCAGTTAATAACAACGCCATTCAGTAGTTGTAATCAAACTGAACAAGCTGGCTCGTGATGAGACCCCTTGTCTTATAATTATAAGCCATTACCTTGTTTTGGTATGTAGAGTTGGTAATGTCAGTTTTATTACTTCTTATGATCATGGTAAGCAGGCTCGTGATGAGACCCCTTATCTCTTAATTTTTTATATATAATTTCTTAGAATTACTTTCTAAAAATTCACAACCTTAATGGATGGGGTGAACTGATTGTTCTCCTTAAGAATCAATGGATGAAATTTTTTTAGAGTTTTGAATGCCAAAGCTTGAAAAAGTCTTTACTTTTTATGGATAACCTTTCTCTGCTCAATAAACTTATAATGATTTACAATTTCCTCAAGGTTTCAAAAGATTTTGCAAATGTTTTTACAAATTTCCAAAGTTTAATATTTTATTTTAACTATCCAAAACTGTAATCATTTCTATAAAAATTATTATTTACATAAAATAATTATTTATAGTATTTTATCGAAGATATTTTCAAATAGTAAAAATCCAATTAAAGACTATTCACAACCTTATTTACAGAATAAACAAGATTGTAGAAAGGAATATGTACAGATAAGAAGGGGTTACCTCCTTATGAAAAGAATTTCTTTAAGACAAGCTCATTCACAGGAAGAGATTCTCTCTTTCCTGATAATTCTTGCAGTATGAATGTATATGAGCCTATATTTTCAGCAATCTGAAATGTTCCAAGCCACATTTTTTGAAATTTGGTATGCTTACCCTTATCTTCATGTGCTTTATCCCATTTCAGAAAAAAATCACCAATTTGCAAAGTTTTGGTTCCGGTGGAACTTGAATCAAAAAAATATTTTACCAGTTGTTGGTGTTTAGAATGAATACTTTTTGCTTTCTCTCTATCTTCTTCTAACTTAAGAATTTGATCAAATCTCAATTGAATAGATGATGAAGGATTTTCTTCAATAAATTGAACTAGGGCTAATGATAGAAGAACTAGATTTGATGGTATTACAACTTCTTTTCCATAAACTATATTAAAAGGTGAAGTAACTATTGAAGCTTTCTGAGTAATACGATCAGTCCATAGTGCAAAAATTAAAGACTTATGCTAATTCTTTTGATTCTGATCAATGGTATTTTTTATGATTTTGATGAGACTTTTATTAGTAGATTCGGCTAAACCATTACCTTGTGGATAATAATTTACTGAATATTTCAATTTGAAACCTCTTTTGATTGCAAATTCCATTATACTGTTTCCAGAAAAATAAGATGCATTGTCAAAATCAAGAGCGTTAGGTACACCAAACTTCGTTATGATGAATTGATCAATGAAATCAATGATTGCATAAGAATTGGCTACCTTTAAAGGAACTACTTCTACCCACTTTGTGAAATAATCTATTGCTGTAAGGATGTATCTGTGTTGTTTGGAAGAGTGTGGTACTATTTCTCCAATAATATCAAGCCCCCATTGCTCAAATGGTTGCTCAATGTTTACTGGTTGTAGAGGAAAAGTTGGCTTCCTTTGTCTTCCACTAGTAGTTTGACAAGTCTCGCACTTCCTTACATAGTCATGTGTATCTTTGAAAAGGGTAGGCCAATAATATCCAACATGGATGATTTTGTGAGTTGTGGTATCACCTCCAAAATGTCCACCTGCTGGTCCATCATGTAATTCCTGAAATACCTTTTTTGCTTCAGTCTTTTCAAGGCATCTTAATAGAATTGAATCATAATTTCTTCTGAATAACACATCATCAATGATTTCATAATGTTTAGCCTTTAATCTTAAAGCACGCTTGTTCTTATAACTAAGATTAGAAGGAGCATACCCATTTTTCAAGTAAAGATCAGATCAACATATTGAGATTCAGAATCTATAATACTTATCTGATTTGCTTGAACGTTATTAGCTTGATCTTGATGTTCTGGTATGTTGTGTGCTCCCGCTAACAATATGCAAAAACCTTGTCCTCTAACAATCTTGGCTGGGTTAATATCAATATCATACTCTTGTAAAGTTGTTACCCAATTAGCTCTCTTTTCTCCTACTTCCTTTTGAATTAACAATTGTCTCACTGCAGAGAATGGGAAATAATTTTTGTATGTGTATTTAGGAGAAAAGGTCTAAAAATTTTGATTGATTTAAACACAGTGAAGGCTTGTTTTTCTACATCATAATAATTAAGCTCAACTCCTTGCAAATTTGAGCTAAACAAATAAATTGGTGCTTCTATTTGTTGATCATTGAGCCGTGTTAAAACAACAGCATAGGATGTTTCAGTAGCCAAGGTATACAGAATAAAATGTTTAGAAAAATCAGGAGTATTCAATGCAGGTGCATTAATGATTGCCTTTTTTGATTCCATCAAAGGCTTCTTTTTCTTTATGTAACCATTTGAAAACCGAATTTTTCTTAATCATATTCTGCAAAGGTAAAACTATTTGAGAGAAATCAGGAATGAATCTTTTTACAAAATTGATTTTCCCTAGTGTTGAAGCCCCGAAAATCGGGTCTACAACAAGGGGAATACCCACCCGGTCTGGACCTTGGTTGGTAGCTCCTTTTCCGTTTGGTATAGTGCGTCCGACTGGGGATAATGGGACTAGTTTCCCAATATGTGTGTGTGTGTTGAGAATTGATATTTTGTTTCTAAAAGTTTCTAAGTGAAATGCTTTTATTCTATTTCTAATCTAATAACATGCAATTGTATTCTAATTAAACAGAAATGTCTAATTCTAAACTAACCCGGGATGTAATCTTTCCGTTATGCAATCTAAAATGATTTCAAATAAAAATTGGTAATAAATATCATTCAACTGTTATAAGAAAATAATTTAATAAAGATAAACTACTTCGTATAAAAATTTAAACGAAACAGTTGTGAAGAACATATCGCATAATATGCTACTCATATATTAAGCATAAACAAATAGCTATCACTGTACAAAAGTGCCAAATGATAACTCAAGCATTCAAGCATTAATATATAAACAACTGAACATAAATATCACTTTAACACAGAGGCAGAAATAGTTAAGAGATAAAAGTACCATTTATAACTAGTTCTACTCATGAGCTTTAAGCAATAATGACTTATCTCTTCTTAATCCAACATCCACTAAGAGTAAAAAAGTGCAACATCAGTAGTAGATATTAAACGCAGATACCAATAAATCATGTTCCATTCATTCATCAAAACCTCCTCGGAGGGTGCAAAAGTGCATGTTCTGAGGACAAGTTTTTGACAAATTTCAGGACCCTTCTCTAAATGCATGATAAGGGTTTAAATACTACTAACTAAATCTAATAATAATTTATTACAAAAATGTAGGATACGGTTTAAATGACCGTCCTCTTTTTAGGCAAAAAATAAATCAAAATTAATACTAAATCTAAAATTAAAACTGAACAACTAACTACTTGTGAATTTGTTCTTTGAAATTGCAAATGTTCAGCATTGATTTGAGAAGAGTAGGCTGGCCGACTTCAGACTTTAACTGTCTTGTGAAAACGGAATTGGCAAGAGCTGGCGCCATCTTCTCGGCAGAATTGATGATACATTTGAGAGTCATGCATTGGTTGTGTGGTTTTACCAAACATGCCCTGTAAGAATCCCAATTTAACTTTGTTAATCTTTTAATCGATTTTTCCTTTTCTTGAGCCTTCTGTCTCCAGTCTGTCTACAGTTGCTGTGCTTTCGGTAGGTACCCTAGAGTAGTTTCTGAGATCATATTTTCCTTGTGAAAATTTTCATTTATGCAATCTGTTGACTATATTAGCCCCTCCATTCAAATTTTTGGCCTGCCATCCCATTTGAATATGTTTAAAACCCCTATCGTGGCCTAAGACCTTCATATCCTACTTATCGTTACCATTCCCGCCCACGAAATACATCGGACAAAGGCTAAAATATGCACTTAAAAATATATCGGGCCTAGCCCCTTCAGTCCCAGCCCCCTTTATTTTATTCCCCACACGACTCGGGTGCTAGACCAAGTGCCAGACTGAAAGGCACTAAGCATGAGAGGCTATCGGGCATATTCTCGACCATCCGATCAATCGCAAATCAACGGTCTCACAACGTACTCGCCTTTGTGGTCCCCGTCGTGCCTTATCCCTAAAACTAGCCTGTTTTTTTCGCACCACCTTTGCTGGGCAGGCGATATTCCGCAAATCGAAGCGATTCCATACGTTGCTTACCAAGTGTCCTAATGTACGACCCCAATACCGCTCCATTTCACGCGTTATCATTCGGTCGTAGTCGCGCAGCGGAATTAATGTCAACCGTCAGATCCGTAGGCCTCCATCCAACGGCTGCCAATCTCCCAAGCTGCGCGAATTTTAGTCCCGGTGCACAGTACTTCGGGCCCGCCATTCCATCGCCCTCCGGTGAAGTATTAACCGTTGATTTCATTTTTTATCATATGGACCAGGATTGTTCACACATCCCGTTGATTGACCAAGTCCGCCTCCATGTCGTCCCTTCCGCTTAGCCTTTCGTATGCCCACGTGTGATTTGCATTCGCCTCCACCATTCATATACTCCGTTTACGTGTCATATTACAGTGTTTATGTTACATATCTCCGCCTCGTGCATTCATCGTCGTTCCACTGCATATTTCATCGCCACCCTCCATTTCTTCGCCATTTATCCGTGTTCTCCGCCACTCTGCATCTCCTCGCCAATTCTCCCAGTCCACATCATCATCCCGTGGTCACAGCCGCGTCCACCACCCTTGTGCCTGGTTTTCTTTAACGTGTTTGTGGGTTTTGCAGGTTGCAGTGACAAGAAATCGTCATTAATCTCTGCCTCCATTACAAAAATCGAAGATGCATCTAAGGATTGGCTTGCAGAGGAAGAATTTATGAAGGAAAGCCCTGGGTAGCTGCCGTTACACGACTCTCATTGAAACAGCAAGGTTCGAAAGCTATCAGACCCTCCGGAGCCATTCAAAACAAAGATTTTGTGGATGGGGATATTAAAGGTGCAGACAAGAAATATCAATGGAAGATGAGGAAATTCAACAATCAGCATTCATTGTTTCAAACTCAAATTTAAAGATTAGATGGTCGAGGGTACCCAGCACAGAAAACAATACCCTCCAGGTTTTATTTTCGGCCAAATTTTCTTCAGGAAAGGACAGAATATTCATATGAATCTATCCTCATACCGTGTTCCTGAAGAGATTTTCTGCCTAGTGCATTTATTTCTGCAAGCAGATTGTCAAGTACAAACAATATCACCTAGTCATTCAGCAATATGGGCGCGAATGTTTCCGCCATTTTGTTTTAATGAAACAATTAGTTGTTTTCACCTACTTATTTTATGATTTTTTCTTCTTCTTCCTCTATAAAAACCGGGAAGAAAGACATTGTAAGGGTTCCAGATTTTTATCAGAGAATTGTGCAGTGAAAGGCATTTTTGTATACATTTTGTATAAACTCTTGTATGAAGGCTCAGAGCCCGTAGGGTCTCAGTGAGGAGGAGTTCTATCTGTATTAGAGGATTCTGGTCTTTGGTATCCCACAGTATGTACTTCCTTTTATGTGTTTAATACAACATTTCATTTCATTCATCTTCTTGTATCATGCACTGGAATGCGAGTGGCTCATTGATCTTAGGTAAGGATTTATCCTAGTTGATACCCATACTTGGATCAGTCAAGCGCTTTAAATATGGCTCAGGAATGATATATTGTTTCATGTTCATTTCATCCATCTTTCTGCTATATTAGTTGCTTTGGGAGGGTACTTTTAAAACGCCATTGTCATGTATTGATTCCTAGAATGATAAGCCCATATATGGTTTTGTTGTGTATCTGGGTATCAGACTAAAGTTAACTAATATCTTCTTACATTTATTTCCCTGCATACACCTTCTGATATTTGATTTCTGTGGCATATTACTTGAATCGGCCCTCTTTGCAGTAAATTGTCTCTTAACTGTCTTATGCTTTTGTGTTGGAGTTTTGCATTGTGTCTCTGCAACATTACTTTCCCTGTGGCATTTTCTGTAAGTTCTGGCCCCATTCAAATCAATTTCCTTGTTTACAAGAGATAGCAGGAGAGCTTTTGGATTGACACCCAAGTTTTATTATATGCTCCTTCCTATGATAATATGTCCTAGGCAATGGTCTATGGCAACTCTAGGCTGTCTCTAGGAGCGACAATTTATGTCGACAACATCTTTCTGGCGCCGTTCCCGGGGATCGAATTTAAGAATATCAGTTTCCCTGGGCCTCGACAAATCATATTCACTCTCTAATCAGGTGAGCACAGAGAGTTGAAGAGTTGTATATCTCTCACCTTGGCGACTCCACTGTTCTTTATTTGATAAACCTATTTGTAGTCCTGGCTCCTCGTAAGCCGCACCTGAGGTCAGATACATCACAGTCAAAGACACCTTCAGTTTTTGACCCTGAGAAGATTATACATAAAAGAAGTTGGAAAGAAAAGAAATCAGTCCGTGCTGAAATCCCTGAGTTTTCCGCAGGAGATTACCCATCTTCTTCCTCTCAAGAAGTCCCAGTAGAAAATGCCGACTCCACTGTGGGAGACACAGATTACTACTCAGATAGCCCACCCAGGGGAGGTTCCAAAATTAAATATAATCTTCACCCTACTCCTGAAGTCGAAGAGGTTAAAGAGGTCACCGAAGTAGCTGCTGTCAACCATGAACTGTTCCCATCTACACCTCAAGCTGCTGTGCAGTATATTCCTATTGTTATTCATACTCCACTTCCACCTCCACCTCTTCCTCCCTTTGTACATCAGATTGTTGCACAACCCCCACCTCCTCCAATTGCTAATGTTCCAGCTTTTTTGTTAAACAAATATGCTCCCCTGGCATTACCTCAAGTGCTGAATGACATGCCACAAGATTATTTGAAGATCCTGCCTAGATTCACTGGGGAAAATGAAATTTATGCTCAGAAATATCTTGAGACCTTCTGCTCCTTTGCAGAGAACTTTAATGTAGAACATTTGGATGTAGTCTTAAGACTATTTGTGCAATCTCTCGACGGTGACGCCAGAAAATGGTTCAAGACATTGGGAAACCGTTCCATAACCACTTGGGATGATATGGACAGTGTCTTAATGAGTTCAATACACTTAAGAAGAAACATAATGAAGGGGTGTCAGAGTTTATCAAGATATTTAATAAGTTATATCTAAATCTCCCTGCAGATATGAAGCCTCATCAAAATGCTGCCAAAGTTGTGTTCATAGCAGCCTTTGATTCAGATTTTGGTTTCTCTCTCAGGGAAAGGAAGCCTGCCACCCTAGATGATGCTCAGTCAGATGCTCTTGAGTTGGAAGCAAATTTTTCCTCCACTGGAAAATTAAAAGGGAAAGTCGAACAGGATACCAGAAGAAGGGGTAAAGAGGAAGTATCTACCTCCAATCAGGATAAGGATACAGATAAAATTGAAGAGATGAGCAAAATGATTAAGAATATTTCTAATAAACTAGTCAAGCTTGAATTGGAGACCAAGAACTCAGCCTCCCAAAATTTCCAGAATACTCCAAACAGAGGTTACAATCCTCAATATAGAAAGCCACCCCTGCAAATACTGCCAAGAGAAGCAAAAGAGCAACAAGATCAGGTTCCACACCCATTGTACCTGGAAGGCCCAGTAGATGACTCTACTGAAGATGCTGCATATGAACTGCAAGATGCAAACCTTGCTTTCTCAAACAATGATGAAGTAGAATGCCCATTGCACGAAGAAGAAGAAGAGATCAGAGACGCAGAAGATGCAGAAATTGATCACTATTGCAAACAGTTTAATGATTTCATGCAAGCACATTTCAATAGAAGACATGATCTCAGATCTTCCAGGAAGAGAACTCGAACTCAAGATCAAGAAGAAGAGCCTCCCCAGAAGGAAGCATCCACTCAAAAGGAATCAACAGTGCAGAAAGTTACAGACAAAGGTAAGAGTCCTGTAAACAAGCCTTTGCAGTCTAATGACCAAATTCCTTCTTCTTCAAAAGTAGTCACTCCTCCTAATGTTGACTCTGAATCAAAAGAAGTTAAACCCCCAGTTGAAAATAAAGAGTCAAAAGAAGTTGTAATAGAAAAGTCTCCTCCTGCTTTCAATTTGCAAAAAGAACTTGAGAAAGTCAAAATCCCAGTTCCCCTGACTGAACTGTTGAAGAAACCTACATATCAATCTCAAGTCACTTCCTTATTGTTTCCTCCTGAAGCACCAGTCATTCCAGATAGTCTTAACCTCCAAGAAGAAAGACCCATGGTAGTCTTTGGCCCTCATGTCGAGGAGATAGACCCCTCTACTCCTCCATTTTATGTGTCTCTAGTAATTCATGACCTGCTGTTACACAATTGTATGTTAGACTCCGGGGTTTCCCATAATCTCATGCCCTTGTCTGTCATGGAACAACTAGGTTTACAAATCACACGTCCATATAAAGACCTCTATTCATTTGATTCAAAAAGAGTTAAATGCTTGGGGATGATTAAGGATTTAGTGGTCAATCTAGCCCAAATTCCAGCAAAAAGTGTAGTAATGGACATTTTGGTGGCTGACATCCCAGCTCGCTTTGGCATGCTGTTGTCAAGGTCCTGGGGAACAAAAATTGGTGGGTCACTCAAATTAGAATTAACATATGCCACTATTCCAATCTTTGGTGGCCAGGAGAGGAGGTTATACAGAGAAACCAGATTTGTCAAGATGGTGACTGAGGCTGACAGCTCAGAGAATTCACCAGTCTACAGCAAGGAGGGAGATTTTTCATGTTTTATGCTTGAAAAAGATCAAGATTTTACTCATGAGCCATCATTCCGTCAAGTCAAAACTGAATAGCCTTCAGAAAACCACGAAGCGGGAATCTGGACTTTACATTTTGATGGAGCAAATTCAAGAGAAGGTAATGGGGCTGGGGTATTATTAATTTCTCCTACAGGAAAATGGATCCCACTGTCTTTTAAATTGGAATATGAAGCTACAAATAATGTAGTTGAATATGAAGCACTATTATTGGGATTGCAAATAGCCAGGAGCATGGGCATACAGTGTTTAAAGGTTCTGGGAGACTCTGAGCTGGTGGTCAGACAAATTAGAAATTAGTGTCAAACCAAACATCCTCGGCTGAGAGCTTATAGAAATGAAGTATGGGACATGGTGGAGAACTTCTTCTTGTCATTCAATATCCAGTTCATGCCCCGGGAGCAGAATAGAATGGCGGATTCTCTTGCTGTAGCTGCCAGTACATTCCGTCCTCCTCAGAACCCTCTCTTGAGATATGAAGTTGAGGTGCGTTACAGGCCATCAATTCCGGACAACATCAAGCACTGGAAAGTATTTGAAGATGAGGAACAGACGAAGAGATTCTTAGAAACAGTGGGAGAATTCTCTAATATGGAGATTGACGATTGTGAGGAAGATGAGGCTGAGAATGTTTCAGAAAATAAATGGGAAGAGAAAATGGCAGGTAGTAAAGTGCTGCAGCTGAAAGGAAATGTCATCCCTAGAGGGTTGGTGCCTCTAGAAAGATTATTTGATAAGAATGATTTCCCAGTGCAGCCTTGTAAAGTGGTAGAGGAAGATCAGGTAGAGGATCTGAATTTGGGTACTAATGCTGAGCCTAAAATCGTTAAATTATCTAAAAAGGTCCCAGAAGAATATAAGGAGAAATACTTGAAAATATTTCAGTCATACAAAGATGTATTTGCATGGTCTTATCAGGACCTTAAAACTTTTGATATTAGTATAATGCAGCATAAAATTCCTCTAAGGGAAGGTGCAAAACCTTATAAGCAGAAGCTTAGATAGATAAATCCTTTGCTGCTTCCCTCCATTGAAAAAGAAATCAAGAAGCTGCTAAAGGCCAAAATAATTGTGCCATTAAGGTACTCTGAATGGGTTGCTAATTTGGTCCCTGTCCAAAAGAAAAATGGAGAAATAAGGTTATGCGTGGATTTCAGGAATTTAAACAGGGCATCTTTAAAAGATAATTATCCACTACCCAAAATGGATCACATCCTGCAGAAAGTGGTTGGAGCCTCTAGGATGTCAATGATGGATGGTTTCTCTGGTTATAACCAGGTGGCTGTACTTCCAGAGGATCAGAAGAATACTGCTTTCATCACACCATGGGGTACATTTATGTATGCCAGGATGCCTTTTGGATTGATTAATGCAGGGGCCACTTTTCATAGGGCCATGGACATTGCTTTTGTCGGGGAGCAGGATAAATTTCTGGTGGTGTACCTTGATGATATTACAGTGTTTTCAAAAAATGATGATGAACACATCGAGCATTTACGAAGAACTTTTGAAAAATGCAGAAGGTATGGTCTTTCTCTTAATCCACAAAAGTCTCTATTTGCATTAGAGGAAGGCAAACTTTTGGGGCATATTGTAACTAAAGACGGGGTGAGGATAGATCCCAAAAGAGTAGAGGTTATAAATAGCATCCCTCTCCCCAGAAATAAGAAGGAAGTACAGGTATTTTTAGGCCGGATAAATTTCCTGAGAAGATTCATTCCTAACTATGCTGAGATAGTTAGGCATATAACAGATATGCTAAAGAAGAATAATGAGGTGAAATGGTCACAAGAGTCATGAGAGGCCTTTGCTAGAATTAAAGCTGCATTTTCTGAAGCCCCTGTACTAGCTGGGCCAGATTATACAAAGCCATTTATGATTTTTTCCTTTGCATCACCACATACAGTAGCTGGATTTTTGTTGCAGAAAAATGAAGATGGATATGAGCAGCTCTTAGCCTTTTTCAGTCAGGTGCTGCATGATGCAGAATTGAAGTATAACATACTAGAAAAGCAGGCCTATGCCCTGGTGAAATCTCTCAAAGATTTTCGCATATACATTTTGCAGTCTCACATCACTGCATTCGTACCTACTGCAACTGTAAAGGATATCCTTGTTCAGGGAGACAGTGAAGGAAAAAGGGGAAGGTGGATTGCTAAAATAAAGGAGTATGAACTAGATATCCGCCCTACCAAGCTAATCAAAGGACAGGGGCTTGCAAAAATTCTATCTGAATCAAACTATCAAGCTCTGGGCATAAATTTGTCCATGATTTCAAATGAAGAGTCTGAGAGAGAAAAAGAACAGTCAAGATTAGAGAAGGCTACTCAGAAATCACATATAAAATACCTCACCAGTCCGTGGTACAAAGAAATAGTTGAATATATTTTGACACTCATTTGTCCTCCCAGTTGTGATAAAGCAAAATACAGAGCTTTAAGACTGAAATCACAGAAGTATATAGTTGCAAATGGGTAGCTATATTGGAGATATTCTTCTAGAATTCTACTCCTGTGCCTTACAGAGGATGAAGTAGAAAGTGTAATGATGGAATTTCATGAAGGAATTTGTGAAGGACATTACAGCTGGAGAGCCACAGCTCATAAAATCCTGAAGGCTGGTTTCTACTGGCCAAAATTATTTGGAGATGTTTTTACTTGGGTCAGAGCATGCGATAAGTGTCAAAAAATTTCTAAGAGACAGAAGCTAGCAGCTCTGCCCTTGATTCCAGTTCATGTAAACGAACCATTTCAACAATGGGGAATAGATTTTATAGGTGAAATACATCCCCCCTCAAGTGGATAGCATAAATGGATATTGACAGCCACAGATTACTTTACAAAATGGGTGGAAGCCATACCTGCAAGGAATGCTACTGACACTGTAATCATAAAGTTCATGGAAGAAAACATCATATCCAGGTTTGGATGTCCTGCTAGAATAGTGGCTGATAATGCACAGGCCTTCAAATCTGCAATATTTGTGAATTTCTGTCAACAATATAATATTGCACTTAATCACTCCACAGCTTATTATCCACAGGGAAATGGTTTAGCAGAATCTTCTAATAAAACTTTAGTGAGGGCCTTGAAGAAAAATATCAATGAGAATCAGAAAAATTGGGATTCCCAATTGAATTTTGCTCTATGGGCTAATAGAATCACCAGCAAGAGAGCAACTGGGAAATCTCCATATGAGTTGGTATATGGACGAGCAGCAGTGTTTCCTATGCAGCTGGCCTTGCCAGTAGCACGTTTCATTGAGGAAAGTCAGGAGGAACCAGATGATATGATCAGGAGAATCAATCAATTGGTGGAATTAGAGGAAACACGGGACCAAGTGAATCACAGATTAACAGAATATCAAGAGAAAATGAAACATATATTTGATCAGCATGCAAAAGACAGGAAATTACAGATTGGAGATCTAGTTCTCAGATGGGATGTACGAAGGGCTGATAAAGGGAAACATGGCAAGTTTGACCCACTCTGGTTCGGCCCATTTAAAATTTTGGAACAGGGAGGCAATAACACGTTCACATTGGAGAATTTACAGGGTGACTTGTTGGATGCCCTTGTAAACGGCCAATTTCTAAAACCCTACTTCCAATTCTAATTCAGGTCGAGGTGGCCTGACTGTACCATATTGTATATTAATTTTTGTTTTATTGTTGTCTGAATGATGCGAGTGTTATAATGAATCACGAAGAGAAAGGGTTTCGAAGGGCAGAGTCTTCACAAAAAGATGATCAAAGGGTCTGTGCAGTTCTCGACACGCTCCGCAGATGAACGTGCCGGGTCCCTGCATGGATCCAACGTCGACCATATCAACCCCTCCATTCACGTTTGGCCGTATTCCCATTTGAATCCTCAAATCCTCTTATGTGGCCTAAGATTCATCTCCGCCACCAAGCACACCTTTCATTCCTAAAACCGTATTCAAAATGGCCAAAAACCCATATTCAGAATATATTGTCCTAGCTCCCCTTCATTTTGTTCTCCACGTAACGCAGGAGCTAGCCCATGGGCCAAAATGAAAAACACTTACCATACATGGCCATCAGGTGCATTTTGCGCCGTCCGATCAGGCCACAGATCGACGGTCCGTAACCTGTCCCTGTCCGGTGGTCCCCGCCGCGCCTTACCCCTAAAACCGGCCTGTTTATTTCGCACCACCTTTCGAGGGCTGGCAGTTTTTCTCAAATAACAGCGATTCCATTCAGCGTGCGCCGCGTGTCTCCATGTACGATCCCAATACTGCCCTATTTCGTGCATTATCTTTCGGTTGAAGACGTGCAGCAAAATCTAAGTGAGCCGTTCGATCTGAAAGGCATTATCCGACGGTCGACGCACTGTGAAGATGTGCATGTGTTAAGCCCAACGTACAATGTCCCGGGCCCGCCTTTCCATCGGTCTCCAATACATTGTTAACTGTTGATCCTGTTTGCGGATCATATGGTCCAAAATCATTTACAAGCTCCGCTAGTTGACCAAGCCTGCCTCCACGTCGTCCCTTCCGCTTAGCCTTTCGTACGTCCACGTGTCATTTGCATTCGCCCCCACCATTCATATACTCTGTTTGCGTGTCACATTACAGTGTTTATGTTGTGTGTTTCCGCCCCGTTCATTCATCTTCGTTCCACTGTATATTTCATTTGCCACCTTGTATCTCCTCGCCATTTCTCCCAGTCTACGTCCTCAATTCAGTACATCACCCTTGTGCCTATTTTCTTTAACATGTTTGTGGGTTTTTCAGGTTCCAGCGACGAGAAATCGACATTAATCCCTGCCTCCATTACAAAAATCGAAGATGCATCTAAAGATCAGCTTGCAGAAGGAGAATTTATGGAAAAGATCCCAGGTAGTTGCATAGATATGACTGCCATTTAAAGAGCAGAGATCGAAAGCTATCAAACCCTCCAGAGTAATTTAAAAGGCATATTTCACAGATAGAAATTTTAATGGTACAGACAAGAAGTATCAGTGGAAGATGAGGAAATTCAACAATCAGCATTCAATGTTTCAAGCTCAAATTTAAAGATTAGATGGTCGAGGGTACCCAGCACAGAAAACAATACCCTCCAGGTTTTATTTTCGGCTAAATTTTCTTCAGGAAAGGACAAAATATTCATACGAATCTATCTTTATACCATGTTCCTGAAGAGATTTTATGCCTAGTGCATTTATTTCTACAAGTAGATTATCAAGTACAAACAATATTACCCAGTCATTCAACAATATGGTCGCGAATGTTTCCGCCATTTTGTTTTAATGAAACAATTAATTGTTTTCACCTACTTCTTTTATGAGGTTCTCTTCTCCTTCCTTTATAAAAGGGAGGAAGAAAGACATTGTAAGGGTTCCAGACTTTTATCAGAAAATTGTGTAGTGAAAGACCTTTTTTGTATACATCTTGTAAATTTTCTATGTGAAGGCTCAGAGCCCGTAGGGTCTTAGTGAGGAGGAGTTCTATATGTAATGAGGATTCTGGTCTTTGGTATTTCACAGTATGTGACTTTATCTTATGTGTTTAATATAACATTTCATTTCATCCACTTTCTTGGATCATGTTTTGGAATGCGAGTGGCTCACTGGTTTGGTAAGGATTCATCCTAGTTGATGCCCATACTTAAATCAGTCAAGTGCTTTAAATATGGCTCATGCATGATATACTGTTCCATATTCATCTCAACCATCTTTCTGCTATATTAGTTGCTTTGGGAGGGTGCTTTTAAAACGCCATTGTCATGTATGGATTCTTAGATTGATAAGCCCATATATGGTTCTGTTGTGTATCTGGGTATCAGCCCAATGTTGACTAGTATCTTCTTAACTTTTCTTTCACCACATTCACTTTCTGATATTTGATTTTTGTGGCATATTATTTGAACCGGACCTCTTTACAGTAAATTGTCTCTTAACTGTCTGATGCTTTTGTGTTGGAGCTTTGCATTGTGTCTCTGCAACATTACTTTCCCTGTGGCAGTTTCTGTAAGTTCTGGTCCCATTTAAAATCAATTTCCTTGTTTACAAGAGATAGCAAGAGAGCTTTTGGATTGACACCCAAGCTATATTATATGCTCCTTGCTATGATAAGATGTCCTAGGCACTGGTCTATGGAAACTCTAGGCTGTCTCTAGGAGTGACAACAATTATTTCCATAACAAAAACCTATAAATAATCTTGCCTTTATGGAGAAAATGCACTATTTACATATGGTGAGAAAGTACAAATACTCAATAGAAAATCAATACACATAAATGTGTATTTCTTACCATGCATCATGTGTGGAGAAGGTGGTGAGTCCATGAGTGAGTCTTCCCATGAGAATCCCCCATAAAATCTGCAATAAGAGAGGGTGTATACCCTTTGGAACACTCCATCAATAGAAACATGCTCTCAAGGACAAGCCGTTGTGGGCCTTAGTAACAAGGCTCTTGTCACTCCATGACTTCTCCCTTTGACATTCCTCATGCCAAAGCCATCCACCATCATGCTGCTATGAGAAGATATTCTCCATGAAGTCTCTCATGATCCACCACCAATGTTGAAGGGTACCCTCCTTGAACCATGAATGTGACTTCCTTCTCTTTAGAAATCTCATGAGAAGTATGGGAAGAATTTTGCCCATATTCTCGCAAGTGCAACCACAACAACAACAACTTTTGCTTCTTCCTCATCTCCCCCTCATACAAGCCATAGAGTAAGATCATGATGGTCAAATTGTATTATGTCCAAACAAAAAAATCAGCCATGAAGTGCCTCCTCAAGTTCTCCAAGTAGTCCCTCCCACAAGAAGAGAAAAAGTGTGACGTGGCAATCATGGTTTGCCCATGGTTCCTCCTGAAATGTACAGCATATAAAGTGGGGAGAATCATGCTCCCAAGGGGCATATTCCATCTCAAGCCCACTCTCCAAACAAAGCTCCCCATGAACATAAACATATCAACAATATATGGAAGCAAGGTACAATGAGAACAAGTTGCCAAGGGACAACTGGAGAAAGGATCATAGTTCCTCTCATGGAACTAGCACAATGCATCCTTTGCATGCATCAAAATAAGAAAAAAAAAGTTCTTTACCAGCCACTTGTTTGCTGCCATAATCATCTCATAAGATGAAAGCATGAAGTTACAGTATGGTGTCAATGGTGAACACCAAGAATCCTATGGCTTCCCCCACAAACCATCAAAAAGATAGCCAGAATCAATGCTACAAGTAGCTGCAAGTACATCATTATACAATATGCAAGAAGGAACAACTCTTCTTGATACATCATGCTACTCAAACAAGGAAAAGAAGTACAATAAAAAATGTGTAATTATACCTCCTCCATCATGCACTTGAGATCTTGAGCTGAAATGGCTCAACTAGAATTTCTCCCTCACCTCTAATGAGTAGGGAAGTGGCTCTGACCTCCTCTTCATTACCATCCGGGCTATGCATCTCTCCATATGCTGAAATATGTCATGCTAGATGCCCTCCCAAGTGAACTCCTCCACCAACTTGACATATGCATCAAAGTACATAGAAGAGAAGTCCTCATGTGATGCATGTAGCAACTTCTCCTTGAGACTAGAATATCTTGTCAAGAATATCCTACCATTGGAATAGATGACCACATCATCCACTATGTATCTATCATCTTCATCCAGGTCATCAAGAATCATGCATGCACCAAGATCCTTGGAGTACTCTACCAAAAGTTGAGACCTTGTAATATTCCTAATTTAGCTTCAGCTAATAGGAATATTAATTTTTCTTTTTGAAATCTAGATGCATGAATAATTGAGCAAGGAGGCTCCTAATTTGGTCAAGTATGAATAAAAATCCTTCCTAATGTGAAAGGGGATCATGAAATAACCAATTCAAGCATCCACATGTATGAACAAGGTCTAAACTATGTGGAAAAGGTCAAGTTTGACCAATTCAACATGATTTATTCTCAAAGAAGTGGATTCTAAATAAAGCCATCTCAATGTGAATAGAGATCAATCCAGCTAGATAAAATGAAGGCACCTTGAGTGTGAAAAGGGATAGGGCATGAAAAATCAGTCAAGGTTGACCAAGTCAAAAAATCTATCTAGATACATTACACCATCTTGATGGACAACGCAATTTTTGTGGAGGAGCCTTTGCATGGAAGCAACCTCATAATGGGTGGGACCCTTGGTGAGGAAGCTCATAAATTATATAATGAAGGAGATGGAAAGCATATGGACATATTGGATATTATATTTTTATGTGTTATACTTAGAATTTTTTCATACTTGGCTGTTTAGCTAATTTTTTGCACTGCTTAGTGCAAGGGTTTGCCCGGGCGGGGATTCCCTACTCTTTCTTGGAGATCTTGTCTAAGAAATATAAGAGGAGGTTTCAGATCTGAATTTTCCACTACCTGCTGTTGGGCCAAGCACTTACCTTCAGCAAAAATGTAGTCCCTTCAGAAAACTGCGTTATTTCTTAAGGTGTGCAGTAGAAGGGGTGAAAGTCCCATTTTGAGGAGCTAGTTTCCCAAGAGAAGGATTAGCCTTTCTTTGGGAGAACTAGAAAAGGATTCTACAGCCATTTCTTTTATGTTCAGCCATTATTATGCAGAGATACATCCATACAGTGTGATTCATCCACATATTTGCAGTAGCTTTCTCTTACATATCTTTTTTGTCAAGAAACCCTTGCCGGGTCTTCTTGGATCTGTATAAAAGAGATTAGATCTCTATTTTTATGCCTAATTGAGTATTATAATAAGAATATCAGATATATTTCTCTATTTTCTGAATTTAACCTCTATTATACTGTGCAGTATCTTATGCAGCAGCTCCGGCATTTTACAATCTTGGGGTTTTGTCAATTTTAAGTTGTTTTGAGCATGGGAGACCTGTTTAACTAAGCTAAAGGCATTTGTTTCTGAAACTCTTTTGCATGAATGTCCTATATTGTCTATTATAAAGGAAAAAACCTCTATTTTTCACTGTTATAACTCAATTTTCAGAAAATAACGTTTTAGGGCTAAAACAACCACTTTTCCCCACTTGGTGACATTGTAAAAAGGCATAGTTTGGTGTTGTGGTTGTTCTATTGAAACTATCTGTTTAAATACATTATATTAGTTGATCACTTGCTTCTCTCCAAATTTGGAATACCTTAAGGTATTATTATTGTTGTAGAAAATTCCAGTTTTGGGATATTACAGTGGCATAAGAGCAACAATCTTGGCTCAACCTGTGAGCTCAAGAATTATGGAGTCTTCTCATGGGGAGGAGGAGATATATAGAATAAATCAGAGCAAACCATTTTTTTCTAGAGAAAGGAGGTTCTCAAAACTTCGTTTTCCAAATCTGTAGGGTGGAAGCAAGGGCATCGAGAAAGGCGGAGAAACACATGGCAGTCTGGAGCCTCAAAATTGTGCTTTCTTTCATTCCACTTTACCTCATTTCATCATTCTTTAACCACTTCATGACCTAAAATAATGACAGTGAAGTTGTTCAAGAGTTACATTAAATTGATTAACATATTTATTTTCATGATTTTTGCTATTTTAACAATTTTTACGCAAAATAGCCTACGAATACGGACATTAAAACATTGACCGACGATCTACTTGGTGTTTTACGGTTGAGTGGATTCACAGTGTAGATATAAACCGCATATGGGAAAATTCCAGACTTCATCCACATCATTCCTTGCTCCCTACAAAGTCTGAGCACAATTCTACAGGTGGTTAAGCACGTGGGAATCAAACTAGGAAGTAGACTCCTAACAGGACAAGAACAGTCCAGATTCTGTTACGTGATCATGATCAGAGTCCTAGTTTGGTTTCTATTAGGAAAGACACTCATCCCTTTATTTTCTCCAGTTCTGTTATGTAAATTTGCTATTAATATGCTTGGGGAACCGAGAGAAAAAAGTTAGATCTTGGTTAGATTTTGGCTTTTGCCACAGAACCGTGAATACTCTGTTTTTCAGTATTTTTTCTCCTTTAATGAAAGAAACAACATTTCTGTGAACGTGTTGAGTTAGATTGCGTGCTACCAGGTGGTGGAGGGCCCCTACCTCCTGAGTGGCTTCGTTTTCACTATTTAGATAAGTATTTTAGCTCTGTTTTCACAGTTTAGATGAGTATTTACTTTCAGTCTTACGTTTGTGTTTCAATTGCATTGAGTTATACAACCAGAATTGTTCTAATAAACTTTTCCAACATATTATTCATGATGAACAAGATGGACTATGTAATTTCATAGAGTAATGCCATGTCAATTTCAATAGAATACTCCGGAGTTAGAATGCATGTGGTTCAGTTATGTTATTTCATTTTCAGTTTGATAATGACTTTCTTTAGTTTAGTTTTAATTCATTTTGTTTCAAGTAGATTAATGACATTTTAATTTAGTTGTAATCACTGTCCTTTAATATTGATAGATAGCATTCTAGCTTGATGTTATCCATTGTATTTTAAGTAGTTCTAGTTGTCAAAATTAGTCTCTCGGCCTTCATTATTCACAACTTACTTTTGTTCTGAATTTTTATTAATATATCATCACATGAACAGAGGTCAGTAATATCAGTTTAAGGCATTGGTTATTCTGCAAATCTTTTACAAATTCACCAATAGCCTTTTTCCCAAACATTATTCTAGAAAATCTCTAAATTTCTGAATAAGGCTTAGTAGTGATAAGTCAAGTTGCAGAATAGAATAACTTCAGCATCATAGGATAATTTAGATTTTTGTAACATTGTGAGTTGATTGTTTATTTAGGAGAAAATTTCATTTACACTTAGCTTGTTCATTTTCTCAGGTTCATTTCAATTTCATGTTGTGAGTTTACAATAGAGTCATTATCAAGCTTTGTATTTGTTGGTTGCTAGTCATAGTTAGACTCTGTTTTGTTTCAGCATTTGCATTTGTTTACCATCATAGTTTAGGCTTCACTCTGTTTTGATCAATATTTTCCCTTCATTTAGCGCTTAGTTCTTTTCCTTTTCAAAATAAAACCATAAAACCAAAAACATCAGAAAACACTAAACACAACGAAGTAGGAAGAGGTTACTTAGGCACATATAGTGCACCACACTTCAGCAGTTTACTGACCCTGGTTGACAATTAAATGAACTCAGTTTAGGAGACTAGATTGAGACCAAACATTTTGGCGCCGTTGCCGGGGAAGTGTAACTAGGTATCCTGATTTCCTACATCCACAAAAACAAAAACAAAAACTTCAATCACCTACCACACCCACTATATCATGTGGTGCAGTAAGAGCCACACATCCACATCATGAATTCATATTTTTGCAGGTAGAAGAAGAGGTGAAAAAGCAGGTTGAAGAAATGAATGGAGATGATGACAATGAGGAAGATCCTTTTGGATTTCCCATTCAAGAAACTGATATCAACATTCAAATGAAGAACATCCATCCATCTGTGCTTCCTAACTTCAAAGGTATGAGATCAGAAGACCCGGAAACCTTTCTTTTTGAATTTGAAATAATTTTTAGATCTTATGGCTACTCATTGCACATGCAAAAATTGAATTTGTTTCCGGCAACATTGAAGGATAGAGCTCTTAGATGGTTCATGACTTTAGGAACAAATTCTATAGGGACATGGGATGATATGAAAAGAGTATTTTGGAAAAATATAAAGGTTATTGCATGCACCATGACCTTAGAAATGAAGTCTTTAAGATGAACCAAAAAGAGGATGAAAGCCTAGAAGATTTAGTGGAGAGATTTACTTATAATATCAAAAGATCTAAATTGCATAATTTAGGATCATATGCATTAAAAACTCTTCTACTAAATGCTATAAAGGATGAATGGATTGATCTTCTTAATCTTGTGGGAAAAGGAGATGTTTATCGATTGTCATTTCAAGAAATTTGTGAACTATGCAAGAACATATCAAGAGGAAAAGCAAAGTGTGTAAGGTCCCCTCAACATCCATTTGTGGCAAAAGTAAGTAAGTCAGCATCAAGATTGGTAAGTCAAACTGAACCTAACAATCTGCTAAACATTCTTGGTAATTTAAATGAACAAACTGACATGCTAAGAATGCAAAACAAGCAAAAAGTTGCTTCATTTATATTTTGCCCTAAATGTAGAAAGAAACATACTTTGCATGAATGTCCACTTGATAACATTAAAATGTGTAAAATTTGTGCAGGATCACATACTACTGAAGATTTCCCATCATTACTAGGGTTGAAGGCAATTTACCAGAAGGATAATGGAGCAAATCAAGCACAAGAGCAACTTTGTTATGTAGCTCCAAGAGGACTATGGCAGCCTCATCAACCCAATATGATGCAATATCCTTATGCACAGTTTCAAGGTTATGCACAACAATCTCAAGGTAATTGGAAAACACCCTTGCCTTGGCAATCTTGGCCATCTCAATCCCAACCTCAAAACCAACTTTGGAAACCTTGGCCATCTCAATCCCAACCTCAAAACCAACCTTGGACACCTTGGCCATCTCAATCCCAACCTCAAAACCAATCTTGGCAACAAAGTTGGCAAAGGCCCTATAAAGGAAATCCACCATATCCTCAATCTTTCCCTTTCTATCCTCAATACCATGATCAATGTTATCCATACCATTTACCTCCACTACAACATCAATATCACCCTCATTTTACCTCAATTCAACCTTTTCCATTACCATCCACACAAACACCCCAAATATTCCCCACTCCACTACCTCCACAACCATTTCATATCCCCAACAATAAAACACCTCAATCAACTTACAAATATGAGGTATTGCAAAATGATTCACCAACTGTCATTGAAGAACAACAACCAGCAGAAGAAGACTCAGATAAGGTCCAAGAATTAGGGATGTCTATTGATAAAGAGGAGATATTGGAACTAGAGATTGAAAATTCTCATGCATGCCTATCACTAGATTCTATGAATGAAGATCACATCTCCGATTTCATGATAGAGGAAAGACAAGGAAGACAAGATTACATTGAATCTTGGTTCAATTCAGTCATTGGATTCCAATGCTCAATTATTCAATATCTTTTGACATCATCTAAATCAAGATAGTTGGCATCTCATATACAGGTACATATCAAAGAGTGTCTTTCAAACCTGCATATGAGTTTATCTATCATCTTGTTACAGACATGGTTCCATTGGAAGTACTCATATACTTGAACAAGATTTTCTTTTTCAAGTAGAGTAGGACATAAAAAAAAAGAAAAAAAAAAAAAAAAAGAAAAAAAAAAAAAAAGAGTAAAGAGAAAAATAAGTCCTATTGTGAAAACCAGCTTGCTGGCGCAATTGGACATGAGCTTTGTTTGAAAACCAGGCAACTGGCGAGCAAAGTTCACAATAAAGTTCTGCAATTTCATGATGGTTTCAATCTTTCATGGTTCTTCAAATCATTCTTGGTTCTATGCTCGAGTTGGATGATGTGGAATTCCTTAAGGTCCACCTTCCAACAGATCTTGTCCCATCGACCTCAACACTTTATCTGGGATCAAGATTAGAGATTATTAGAAGTGCCTTGGAGCTTGCATTCATCAATGGCAAGCCTCCTCGTTGATAACAATGGGAATACAACAATGTCTCTTGATTGTCAAATCTTGCAGGGGACTCGACTTCGACACATTCATTCGTCCCTGTCAAGATGCACTGAGGTACCTTGACACTCATTTACATTATCGGTGAGTTGTCTCGCATTGGTTAATGATTTTCATTATTGATCGGTAATCCAATGATTTCTTCCCATGCTCGACTTCGACACATTTATTCGCATGGTAAGAATTGTACCATGAATGTTGGCTTTGATGAAGACTAATGGTTTTATGGAATCAACAACAACTTGCAGCAGTGAATTTTATTAGTTTCTTGTAGCAACATGTTCATCTTTTTGTCAATTCAATAACAGCTGCGGAAAGTGGCAGTTTCTGCAGCCATTGTTGTAGCAGCCTGTTTTCGTCTTTTTGCAACTTTTTCCAGAAGGCAGTTTTGGTGCAATTTTTGCAAGAGATTGGAGCAGAAATAAAAAATTCTGAGCTTCTGGGTTTTCTCAGAATATGATAAATTGAGTAAGACGCGGACAGAATTTGAAAAAAAGCAATTTTTAAGGGCATTTCAGAAGGGTTTTTCAGGCAGATTTTCAATTTTCAGCGTTATGGACAGAATAGGACAGATTTGAGTATTTTTGCACAGCAACACCTTTTCTTCATCAAAATGAACAGAGTCAAGTCTGAGGTAAATTGTGAAAATTATTTTAATAGCAAAAAGTCAAAACATGAAATAGATACAATGTGTATAATCATGTGTTTCCTAAACAACCTATCATTCGAATTGATTAGCCATATCCCTTATCCAACATTCCATATTTCACCACAAGGTCATCATAAATTCTCCATCAGATCCATAGCCACTTCATTTTCCCTTATAGCTTAATTACCTCCATCCATTCACTTCCACTACACTTTGCAGCCAATCCATCTCTAAGTGCAGAAAGGTAATTCTAAGGGTGAAGCATCATTCTTCAACTAATCCATCTTCAGACACAGAGATACAGTTTCAAAATAAAGCAGTATACTCTGTAGTCAATCTAGCTTCAAGCATAGAAAAGTAATTCTGAAAGGAAGATAATCTGCACAAAGGAGGAATGTGGCTAATTGTCAGGACACAATCAGTTGAAGTCAAGTATTTGAAAGGATATCCACAAGTCAAGGAGCTACTACAATAAGAAGGGAGGCTAAATTTTATAGAGAAATTTGATGGCTTCCATAAGGAGATTATAAAATCTTTTGTCAAATCTTTTGATGGAGCAGAAGAAGAAAATATGACATGGTTATTGAAAATAAAATTGACACTCCACTACAAGAGGAAAATGAAGAACTAATTTCTGAAAAGAGATTAAGGCCAAAAGAAGCAGAAAGAAAAAATTTGGATGTTTCAGAGTACATGGAATAAGTTTTGATGAAATTGCATGAGGACATGCAATAGTCTTGCAGTGGGGGTATGTTGAGCCTCAAAATTGTGCTTTCTTTCATTCCACTTTACCTCATTTCATCATTCTTTTATCACTTCATAAGCCTAAAATCAATTAAGAATGATTAGGATTGTTTAAAGGTTACATAAAATTGATTAACATATTGTATTTTCATGATTTTTGCTATTTTAACAATTTTCTGCAAAATAGCTACAGAATGCAGACATTCCGTAGCTGACCGGCGATTCTGCAGCTGTTTTACAGTTTGAGTGGGTTACAGGTGTCGTCTCAAAGAAAGGCGCATATGGGCAAATTCCAGACTTCATCCACATCATTCCTTGCTCCCTACAAAGTCTGAGCACAATTCTACAGGTGGTTAAGCACGTGGGAATCAAACTAGGAAGTAGACTCCTAACAAGACAAGAACAGTCCAGATTCTGTTACGTGATCATGATCAGAGTCCTAGTTTGGTTTCTATTAGGAAAGACACTTATCCCTTTATTTTCTCCAGTTCTGTTATGTAAATTTGCTATTAATATGCTTGGGGAACCGAGAGAAGAAGTTTAGATCTGGGTTAGTTTTTGGCTTTTGCCACAGAACTGTGAATACTCTGTTTTTCAGTATTTTTCTCCTTTAATGAAAGAAACAGCATTTCTGTGAACGTGTTGAGTTATATTGCGTGCTACCAGGTGGTGGAGGGCCCCTACCTCCTGAGTGGCTTCGTTTTCACTATTTAGATAAGTATTTTAGCTCTGTTTTCACAGTTTAGATGAGTATTTACTTTCAGTCTTACGTTTGTCTTTCAATTGCATTGAGTTATACAACCAGAATTGTTCTAATAAACTTTTCCAACATATTATTCATGATGAAAAAGATGGACTGTGTAATTTCATAGAGTAATGGCATGTCAATTTCAATAGAATACTCCGGAGTTAGAATGCATGTGGTTCAGTTATGTTATTTCATTTTCAGTTTGATAATGAATTTCTTTAGTTTAGTTTTAATTCATTTTTTTTCAAGTAGATTAATGAAATTTTAATTTAGTTGTAATCATTGTCCTTTAATATTGATAGATAGCGTTCTAGCCTAGTGTTATCCATTTCATTTTAAGTAGTATTAACTGTTAACATTAAAAATCACAGCCTTCATTATTTACAAAACTTACTTTTGTTCTGAATCTATATTGATATATCATCACATGAACAGAGGTCAGTCTTATTAGTTTAAGGCTTTGATTATTCTGCAAATCTTTTACAAATTCACCAATAGCCTTTTTCCCAAACATTATTCTAGAAAATCTCTAAATTTCTGAATAAGGCTTAGTAGTGATAAATCAAGTTGCAGAATAGAATAACTTCAGCATCATAGGATAATTTAGATTTTTGTAATATTGTGAGTTGATTGTTTATTTAGGAGAAAATTTCATTTACACTTAGCTTGTTCATTTTCCCAGGTCCATTTCAATTTCATGTTGTGAGTTTACAATAAGAGTCATTATCAAGCTTTGTATTTGTTGGTTGCTAGTCATAGTTAGACTCTGTTTTGTTTCAGCATTTGCATTTATTTACCATCATAGTTTAGGCTTCACTCTATTTTGACCAATAGTTTCCCTTCATTTAGCACTTAGTTCTTTTCCTTTTCAAAATAAAACCATAAAACCAAAAACATCAGAAAACACTAGACACAACGAAGTAGGAAGAGGTTACGTAGGCACATATGGTGCACTTCACTTCAACAGTTTACTGACCCTGGTTGACAATTAAATGAGCTCAAGTTAGGAGACTAGATTGAGACCAAACAGATCCGTCACACAAATCTATACAGGAGGAAGATTCTAAGTCCTTATCTTTTGGATATGAGCACTCAGCCATATCATCAGATCTACCAAGTTCTATCAGAAATTTCTTCATGAAGAGGAATAAAGGAGATGTTCCAAAGAAAGATACTCTTCGTGATTATTTGTAGGAATATGAAGCTCAATCTGAGGATTTCAAAGATCACTTGAATTTCCAAGGGTTTTGCCAAATGAAGGAGGAAAAAAGCACAAGGAGCAAGAAGGAGGGTGAGGGTAGATTCTTTCTATCCACTTTTGATGAATCACCTCTATGTCTAGCGAGGGCTTGGGTGAAGGTGCTAGACACCTTTGTGCAACAACATCAAGTTTCAAAATTTGAAGCTGTAATATCCCAAAATGGGAACAACTACACTATTGGGAATAATTTGAGTTATTACCAATGTGGAGCTTCAAAAAATCATGAGCATAGAAATTTATAGAAGCTCATTAGATGTAAAATAAAATCATACCAGAAGATGAAAGAACCTCAGCAACAAGATTATCTATATTCTCCTTCCCGGGTGGGGAAATCCAACAATATAGAGCATAAAACAGATATGTTCAGAAGAAAAAAAATGCTATAATAGTGATAAATGGTACTTGGATCCCTTGTAAGACATGATATACAACTCACATGCAGAATTATAGGTGAAAAAAATCACTCTAGATCTTATAAACAAATCTCCCCAAGTCAATGCAGCTCAAATAAGCCTAAACCCCATAACCTAGCTCATGCAGGAAGTACTGAAGCAAGGACTGCGGTATTATAATGATTTTTATGCAGAAAATAATGAGATAATACTGATATGAA
Source organism: Pinus albicaulis (assembly GCA_034641835.2). Classification (NCBI taxonomy): domain Eukaryota; kingdom Viridiplantae; phylum Streptophyta; class Pinopsida; order Pinales; family Pinaceae; genus Pinus; species Pinus albicaulis. Next base: position 33,753 of record JAXQQM020067972.1, read on the forward strand.
GCTTATATTAATCAAAAAATAGAGAAATGGAGGTTTAACCTATTTTACACCAAGAAAAAGACACCCGGCAAGGGTTTCTGGCAATATACATGTACAAAAAGCAGGATTGCAGAAAATAACGCAGTATACTGCAACTATGCATTAAAAATGGCTGAATATGACATATAAAAGCTGAATAATACAGATAATGGCCCTAGGCCCTCTTATTTGAACTCCCGGAGGGAAATAAGCACCTCCTCCTCAAAGACTAGCACATAATCAAAGGGTGCAACCCTGCTGCTACTGCCCCTGCATAAAAGACGTGGTTTTATGAAGGGAACTGCATTGTGGCTGAATATGGACAATGGCCCCAAGAAAAATGCTGAAATGAAGCTCAAATCCTTCCCTCTTGATCCCTTAAGCAAGTTGATCCAAAGAGAGGATGGAATTCCCGCACAGGAATTCTTTGCACTAAGCAGTGCAGCAACTTCGGCTAAACAGTTGAAGCATGCAAATAGTCAGAAGACCAAAGATAGTTGAATACTGAATGAATCCATTTGATGCTATTCCTTCCTTTATATATTTGGTGAGCCTCCTCACCTCAGACCCCTCTCAATGTTGAGGTGACTTCCTAGTGAAGCTTCCTCCTTCAAAACTGTGCTGCCCTTGCTAGCTTCCCTCCTCTTTGTAGTAGCGCTGTTGACTTAGTCAACTGGAACTAATCCACCTGCAATGCCTCTTTTCAAACTAAGGGATCTTCAATCCAGTTCTCATATGTGTGTCTAGGTTGATCCTTGTTCACATTGAGCTAGTTTACTTAAGTGATTTCTTCCTCCTCAAGAATGAACGTTGACTTAGTCAAACTTGACTATGTCTCCATCTAATTTGCCCTTGTTCACACTTGAAAGTGTAAAACTAACTCCTAAGGTGATGTCCTTCCTTACTAAGGTGGAATTTATTCATATTTTTATTTTTCATGGGCTTCCTTACCCATTTATTCCTTTCCTAGGTAAAAGTAGCAAAATCTAATATTCCAAATTGTTGTGTGCAAATTTTGGAATATTACAGAAGCCATCAAAGTAGCAGTGCTGCATTTTGAGGGTAAGGCCTATGCTTGGTGGTTGTTTGAATAATTTTCCTTAAATAATGAAAATACATCTACTTATGCAAAGTTAATTAAAATATTAGTAGAGAGGTTTGATGAGATTTCATGTGAAACATCTTCTATCATACCATATCAAACCGAGCTTTTGCATGAGTTGGGAGGGTCTATAAATCCAACTCCATTTCTGAAAACCAATGAAGAGGAGGTGAGCTTGTTTGATACTTTTCCAAGGGCAAGATCTCCTTTGGATGAAGGGCTTCCTTCTCAAAAGTAACACATGAAGATTCCTTCTTCAAAAGAGGACCAAGGTCTAAGGTCTCTTGTTGAAAGTAAGGCAACTTCAACTAGTGAAGAGGAGAAAGGAGAGAATCACGCATTCATGACAAGGGAACCCCAAGAACCTCATGAAGAAGAGGATGGAGCACTTTCTCCAAGAAAATAAACTCTTGCACTCTTGCAAGGAGTTCCAAAAGGTCTCACACATAGAGCTCTTGGCATAGTACATGAGCAGCATGTACCTTCATTTCCAAGTGATGAGATCTTGAAGATAGGAGGAGGAAAAGAGGAGGAATGGAATCAAAATAAGAAGAGCATGTACCCTTCTCTATTTCAAAGTTTGAAAGAACATAGAAGGCAAGAGGACCTATGCAACAAAGGTAGGGGAAAATCTATCCACCTACATTCACATCCTACTCTATGCCTTGATGCCTCTCTGCAAGGAGGCATTTCAGTAGGAAGACCTCCTGATTGGAGGGAAAATAAAGTGTTCTCTCAACTATATGCAGCAGCAACCTATTTTTCTAAAGAGGGAACCTTGGAAGGAGCCACTACAGTGCTGAGAATCATTGATGGAAGGCTAGGAAAATTTCTGAAATTGACCATGCTTTCTTCCACTCATCTATTTGCTTTGGAGGGAATAGGTTCAGAAATTTGTGTTGATATGAGCATAGTATCAAGAGGCTAATCCATAGCTTTGGAGAAGAAAAGGATACTCCAATATATAATGAAGATTTATGAACATAACAAAAAAATAATTTCATTTTTGTATGCTGGAGAAAAATTGTGGAAGTTTTGGAGGAAGAGAACCTTTCAAAGGGAGGGTGACTTTCCTAAACTTCAATATTTTCTTGAGCAAGATCAGCTGCAAGAAAGGCAGCAAAAGAAAGTTGGGAATACTCCAACATGTGACTTTGACATCAAGCATGTCAAGGAGGAGAGCCATCATATGACAAATGCATCATTTCATACTTCTACAGCGCTATCAATATTGGAAATCCTAGATCCTTATTGGGAGTCCCAACTCTTGATGGAATATTCTAAGGACCTATTCACATGTAAGGTTATTGATGGGCAAGAAAATGATTGGAAGTATAAAGTAGTTGATGGGATCATTTATGTTCATGATCAGATCTACTTAACTAAAGATTCCAAACTCAAGAATGAACTACTTAACACAACTTATGAGGTCTTTCTTTCAAATCCCACTAGCTTCATTAAAACATATCATACTATCTTATATGGATTCATGTGGGGAAATTTCAAGGAGGAGATGCACTCTCATATGAGGAAGTGCATGAATAATTTTCTGGTTGAGGAGGAACATAGCTCTTGGGAAGGGTTATCATTATCACCTCCTTATCCATTGAGTGTGAGAGGGAGCTCATCCATGAGCTACCTTGCTGATTTTAAACAAGTGTATGAAAAGCATTGTATTGTTGAATCTCATCATGTATTTATTATATACTTGTATTTTCTTAACATTCATGTGTAGGTCTTGGCTCCAAGACGGGGCACTTTTTCTGATGGGCTTCATGAGCCACTTTGGGCCATGAACAATGGTGATGTTGGCCATTCTTTGGGAGATCTTGGAGAGCTGATGTACTCCTCATGGTGTGATTCATAAACACCAACCATAATACACCTTCTCCAAGCATGCAAGAAGGATGGGGCAGCAAAAACGTGTTGGGGAGAACACTTGTCATATCATATTCTATGGCAGTTAGGAGGAAAACTGCACTGGTTGCACATGAGGGACCATTGTCCTTCTCCCTTATTGTATATGCCAGCTAGCATGATCCTACTTATGATCCCACATGTTGAAGATGTTCTTATTTTTGTTGGGAACATGATTGGAGGAGAGACACATGTGTTGGGTGTGTCTTTGGGGGAAGAGAGTCCCTACTTTTTCTACACTACATATTCCAAGGGGAGCATGAGAAACTATATGGCCACCATTGCATACCACTTGTTTCTTTATGATGTGGGCCATATATTTGGTTGGAGCACTTGGGGCATGCCTCTCATGAGCAATTGGGAGGAGCTTTTCTATGAATTACCAAGCTAGAAGGTGATTCATTTTATTTGGATGATAGCATGGAGGAGGGAGGCCTCCATTGATGATGAAATTCCCCATGATTGTCATCACTTCTATCTTGAGAAGGCCATGGATCGGTAAGAAGTTTTCCATAACAAATTTCCATTCTTTCATGATGAGAGCCATTGGGTTTATTCACCAAAGGCCAACTTGCACACTTGAGAGGAGCCATTGGGAGATGGAATTTTTGCAGAAATTCTGAAGCAATGGAGGAGACTATGGGATGAGAGGGCACAAGAGGAAGAGGGGAGATTTTGCAGCACCCTTGTAGTTGCTTGAGGACAAGAAAAATTTGGGAAAGGGAGACTGTAATATTCCTAATTTAGCTTCAACTAATAGGAATATTAATTTTTCTTTTTGAAATCTAGATGCATGAATAATTGAGTAAGGAGGCTCCTAATTTGGTCAAGTATGAATAAAAATCCTTCCTAATGTGAAAGGGGATCATTAAATAACCAATTCAAGCATCCACATGTATGAACAAGGTCTAAACTATGTGGACAAGGTCAATTTTGACCAAGTCGACATGATTTATTCTCAAAGAAGTGGATTCTAAATAAAGCCAGCTCAATGTGAATAGTGGATTCTAAATAAAGCCAGCTCAATGTGAATAGAGATCAATCCAACTAGATAAAATGAAGGCACCTTGAGTGTGAAAAGGGACAGGGCATGAAGAATCGGTCAAGGTTGACCAAGTCAACAAATTTGTCTAGATACATTGCACCATCTTGATGGACAACGCATTTTTTGTGGAGGAGCCTTTGCATGGAAGCAACCTCATAGTGGGTGGGACCCTTGGTGAGGAAGCTCATCAATTATATAATGAAGGAGATGGCAAGAATATGGACATATTGAAGATTATATTTTTATGTGTTTTTATTATACTTTCTGCATACTTGGCTATTTAGCTAAATTGCTGCACTGCTTAGTGCAAGGGTTTTCCCGGGCGGGGATACCCTACTCTTTCTTGGAGATCTTGTCTAAGAAATCTAAGAGGGGGTTTCTAATCTAAATTTTCCACTACCTAGTGTTGGGCCAAGCACTTACCTTCAGCAAAAATGCATTCCCTTCAGAAAATTGTGTTATTTCTTAAGGTGTGCAGTGGAAGGGGTGAAAGTCCAATTTTGAGGAGTTAATTTCCCAAGAGAAGGATCAGCCTTTCTTTGGGAGAACTAGAAAATGAGTATACATCAATTTATTTTATTTTAAGATATTATTATGTAGAGCTATATCCATACAGTGTGATTCAGCCACATATTTGTAGCATTTCTCTTGTATATTTTTTTTGTCAATAAACCCTTGCTGGGTCTTCTTGGATCTGTATAAAAGAGATTAGATCTCTGTTTTTATGCCTCATTGAGTATTCTAATTAGAATATCAGATATATTTCTATATTTTCTGAGTTTAACCTCTATTATACTGCGCAGTATCTTATGCAGCAGCTCTGGCATTTTGCAATCTTGGGGTTTTGTCAATTTTAAGTTGTTTTGAGCATGGGAGACATGTTTAACTAAGCTAAAGGCATTTGTTTCTGAAAATATTTTACATGCATGTCCTATATTGTCTATTATAAAGGACACAACCGTTATTTTTCACTGTTATAACTCAATATTTATAAAATAACATTTTTAGGGCTAAAATTGCCACGTTTCCCCACTTGGTGACATTGTAAAAAGGCATAGTTTGTTGTTGTGATTGTTCTATTGAAGATATGTGTTTAAATACACTTATGATTTGATCACTTTCTACTCTCAAAATTTGGAATACCTTAGGGTATTCTTATTGTTGTAGAAAATTCCAAATTTGGAATATTACAGACCTCCAATAGGGATCAATCCTCCTAAGATACAGTGTTGGTGATCTAGCATGTGAAGCTCTCCTCATGCTACTGACTGCTAATTTGACATCCCTCATGCCAAATTATTCCTCCAAACTCTTCACCTCTCCAAATTCCAAGAGTGGTTAACCCAAATACAAGATATCTCTCATCAATTGTAGGTCTGGTGGCCTCCAGTGTGGAATGCCTCCATGAAGTGAGACATCAATGTCGAGAGTATACTACACAAATGGTTGGGAAACCTTGCCCCTACTTTTACAGTGAAAATTAGTCTGCCTCGTCCTTGCATTGGCTCTCTGAAATAGAGAATGGTGTGTGCCTTTCATCAATTGATGTTACTCATTTATTGTGCTTGGACCTCTATGTATGAGATCCTGGGGAACTTCTTGTAAGGATACAAGAATCCCTCCTTTTGGAGCATGTGCTCCTCCTTCCTCAACATGAGGCATTGGATGTGCTCTAGATGTGACAACGCTATTACCCTCATCTCCCTCAATTTCTATGGGCAACATCTCAATAGTTGGATCCTCCTGTGAAAAGGAGATCCCATGCCCTCTTGTTCAAGAATATGAACTGGAGGTCTTGCTTCCGGCAATGTGTAATGCAAGTTGTGAGCTCCTGCCATGGTTTTCTAAAATGGGGTTTCCTTCATCACATGAAAGAGTTTTGTTTTCTCAAGTTTTCCTTGCTCATGTGCCTTAGGAAGTTTTTCACCAAACCTTCCCATCAAATTTTCTATGAATCTTGTATAAGAGAAAGTGTTTGTATTTCTTAAAGAACAAGATTAAAAACTCCACCATGCATGAGCCTTGTTAGCCACCTATGAATTTTTTGTCAAGCAAACAGGTGGCTAAATATTTTTCTGAGCCTTCAAGAGATATATTTCCTATGAAAATATCTCATTCTTGAAGCCCCTGTGTGTCCTTTGCCTTTGAAAATATCTTCACTACTATTTCCATCAAGAAATCCTCACTGTCTGTGAAAAAATTATTCTCAGAAAAGCCTCCATTTGCCCCTTTGTATCCCTGTAAAATTCCTCATTTAAACCCTTTTCCCCCTTCTCAAATTTCCCCTTTGACCCCCAAAATCCCTTCCTAAGTCTTCCAAACCATCTAATTCCTCTTTTTAAACCATGTGAATCCCACCATTTGGCTTAAAAATCCCTTTTTCCCTCTATCGAAAACCTCTTTTCAGCCTTAAAAACTCTGTTTTTAAGCCAAAAAACCCATTTTTTTACCATATAACAGGCTTATCCCCTTTCAACCAGCCCCTTAACCACTTCCCCTCTATGAACCCAAACGTTAATACCAAGCACTAAAATGTAAGGCGCTTATCGGAATCGGAGGATGGTATGGAGCGCTTTTTCTTTGTTAATCGAAAAAGCTCTGATGCGAGAAGATTTGTTCTATCAGACGCGGGCACAATATCCACCGTTGATCTTAATAAGATCCAACGGTCCGCGCTCATATCACTACGCCCATTACTTTGTTCTTTGTTACCTCCTGATGGCCATCTCCACCGTTGATTTCACTTTAAATCCAATGGCCATCACAGCGCCACTCCAATCGCCAATCAGAAGTTTTAAAAGTTCCATTTTCTGTCTCCCCGATTGGCCGATCCCCAATTGGATCCTAGCCGTTGAATCCACAAGAACCAATGGCCAATATTTGATCTCACTCTACCCCATTTCCCTAATTGTCCACCCTCCAACCCAATCACGACCGTCAATCTTCTATCGATCCAACAGTCTAGATGCAATCTCTTCATGAGCCCATCAGAGATTTGGCCCCTACCTCCTCTGGTTCCGATTGGATCCTGGTTGTTCATCCCTTTCGATCCAATGGCCAGGATTACTCCCACGCATTCATGTGCCCCTTTTGCCTCTGCCTCCTCTTTTAATCTTTGTCGTCCAATCCCCGGGATCCAACGGCCCAGATTCCTCCCGCCCACTAACCAGCTCCTCTGCCTTTGTTTTCCCTTTATATATCTCGACCATCCATCGCGCTGATCGAACGGCTCACAATCAAATCACCTTTGATCAGCCCCCACTCTACTGACCGCACACGTTCCCATATCACGCTCCATCCATCACCGTCGGATCTCATGATCCCAGATCCAACGGCCAGCATCAATATCACGCAAATTTGGCGTCCTAAGTTTATCAGTTTAAATTCACGTGATATGGGCAGTTTTATTTCGCCACGTGTCAAGCGGCGGACCATATCGCGTGATTTTGGGAAAAAATCCAAAACCACCTTTTGCTGTGCGAAAACAGCAGTTTTTATCCTAAAAACCACTTCCCCACTTTTGTTCCCGAAATCCCCTTGGATGATCTCGACCGTTGATATATATAGATCAACGACCCTCATTACATCTCGCATTCCATTCATGTTTTTTCATCGTGCTACCATAGCATTTCATCGGATCATCTTAGCCATTGATCTCCTCCTGAGATCTAATGATCCATATTCCATCGCCCTCCGCCCATGCCAGGTCCCACCATTCAAGCCCATTTCATTTCATTTTCATTCATTTCCTTTGTAATCCATTTACATTAAAATTTTAATGTTTTACATTAAAGTTCATTTCATTTCTGCCTAACCTTCTTAAGCCACTCCACTAGCAAATCATAGTCGTCGATCGTCACCTCCAAATCTGATCGAACAGTCCATGGCCATTTCTCCACCAAGCCTCCATAAAATAAATCTTCCACCGTTTCATAGCATTTTTCAACCGTTTTTCTCTGCATCCACTGCATTCATCTCTATTGCGCTGCCATCCTCACAGCCTTCCACTACATCCATCCTCCCTCCTGCATGGATTTCTTAACATTGTTTGTGTCTTTGTGTAGGGTTACAGATGATGAAAGTCGTTCTTTTTACACAGTCACTGTTAGTGACACAGTAGCTTTGATGATGTTTTATCAGAGCCAGAGATTGCAGGAAGACTCCTAATGGGGTTTAAACGCAAATTTCATCCAAATCAGGGGTATTAACTCTGTTCAAAACCATCCAGCACTATTAAAACTCCATTTACACAGACAGAGGCAGTCATGAAGTGACAAAGAGTATCAATAATGGATTAAAGAGTTTTAAAGCCTGTAATTGAAGATGTTAAGCTTTAATTCAATGTTTAAAGAGAAAATGCACTAGATTGAAGACCTCGTGATTAACACAGAAGGCCTAATGAGGCCTCAAGCACAGAAAAAAATATTATTAGTGTCACACATCAGCAAAAGGTTCTTTCTTGTGAAAGGATGAGTTCCCATATTGTTTGTATTCTACTTCGAGCTCCGGAGAAGATCTACACCCTGACAGAAAGTCCTAATGTTGCCAGAAGCATTTGTTATGCAGTATGGTAGACCGAAAAGTCATTTATCTGCCTTTTTCTCAAATAACGTATGTCAAAGAACATACCTGGAGTTACTATTAGCTTATCAAAGACCACTCTTTCGTCCAAAGAGTATTGAATATTAATGCATAGACATTAAGACAGAATGGGCCTTGAGCCATTCCTTCTACTTCTATTTTAATGTTTCATTTAGTGTTTCATCTACGTCCTCTGCCTCTCTTTCAGCTATAAGAACTCAAGAAAAACACATTGTAAGGGTTGTTGTTGGTTTTTGATCGGATATCTGTGAATTGTAAGCTGTTTCTCTTGAGATATTGGTTCTGTGTGTAAAATTGTAAAATAGGCTGAGGAGATGATTTCAGACTGAATATCAAGCTATTGGAAAATGTTGTATATGACTAGTGTTGCTCTTTAATATGACAAGCACATTTCTTTGGATTCTAATTTAAAGCAGCGGTGATGTCTCCTGCCTTTGTCTCTGTTTTCCTTTTGTAATTAATTCCATTTCATTTCTCTGGTAAGAATAAGAAATCTGGCTTAAGATATACCCTTGCATGGTACCCTAATGCTTCTGCTCTTCTTATATTTAATGTTTTCTACAGAGTGTGCTATCTGAGTATTGATTCAAGATAATTTAACCAGTGTAGTAGCTATCATTCACTGCTAACTGATGTATGAATTTATGAATCTTTTCTTAGATGTTCTTGTTGGGTTTTAACTGAAATAATTTGGATACTGGGAGTTTAGAATGTTGATTCTGTCTCACTAGTGTCTTTTTAAATCAATAAAAACCTTGCTAAGTTCCCTTAAGTTGAATGTCGAAGCATTGAAAGTTCAAAGCCTTTCTCTAATCTCAGGCTTCACCTTTGTGTTTAAATCTTAAGTGTTTCTCGTTGTCTGAAGAGTTAGCCTTTAAGGGTTGGATCATAGGTGTTTAATGGCATGCCCTGTCCCTAGATCTGATTCTTAAGTGGTCACCTTGGAGGTTTCCTTGTCATTCACCTTCTTTCCTTATCATTTAATACCACACTATCATCTTTAAATATCCATTTTTTTAGATGACTAGCCCAATTGAAAGCCTTGGATACTGAATAGCAAGTAAACCCTTTTATGACTCCATTTCCCAATAGTCTCGAGTGTTCTCTGAAGTACCTCTCCTTTGCCTAAAATCCTCTTTGCTCACCCTTTCTCTTTAATTGAACCCTTCCTTCATGTTTCCCAAAAACCAAACAAACAAACAAAAAACAAGCAAACATTGTGCCTTATAACTAGCCTAATACCTCCAAATCAAGCTTCAAAGACATACACCTTTGCCTTTATAGAGAGATCCCTCTCTGGACCCAGGAGGGCTAGATCCTAAGGTCCCAAAGTGGTTTTGATGTTGTCTTATATTTTGGTATTTCCAAACTTGCCAAAACATAGGAACCCCAACAAACCTTACCTCTGAAATGCAGTGCTACAACTCTGATGGCTTCATCTTCAGAAATATGGTGCAGCTGAAAATAGGAATCTAGCTCCTTCACCTAGGCTCCAGCTGAACATGTGGGTGATCCAGAAAAATTAGATAGAAGAAATCTACCTGCATCCTACTTCTTTCTCTTCTCCACCTGGATCTTGCAAAAATTGTGGAAATCAGTATGATCTATAAACCTCTCAGTTTGAGACTCATACTCTTGCAACAAATCACTAAGAGTTCTCCTCTTAGGAATTCTTCCTCCTCCTATCCATCTCAAGATAGATCTAGGCACTTGACTACGTTTTGCTTCATGGTGTGTAGCTGCATGCTCATACTCACCATGTGCATATCTAGATTCAACTCTAGATTCAACCTCTTTTGGAGATCCCATCTCCAATCTCATTTTCTTCAGCTCTCCTTGAAAGCTCTGCATAGATTTTGGAAGAAGCTTTGTAAGCTTTTCTTCCTTTCTTCCTTCACATACTAAAGCTTTCTGGCTTCTATCCATCTCTCCTTCCTCTGATAGCTGGATCTCACAGGCTAAGCTAGAGATCATGCTTTGATACCACTATAATATTCCAAATCTGGAACAGCTCATGAATCATGCAGTAAAAATGAATTTCCAGCAACACATGTAATAAAACAATACAATTATCACTTGGATACCATAGATACATCCATATAACATCTAAATACAAGAGGATATTATAAATAAATGAAACTAGGTCGGTTAAACAGACCTCCCACACTAGTGTAGCTGAAAATGACTAAAAACCCCAAAACTGCATTTTATCGGAGTTGCTGCATAAGGTGACTGCATAGTATTATGAGGGTTTTAACTCAAAAAATAAGGAAACACATAGATCTACTCATATATTGATTGGCACTGCTGAATAACAGAGATCTAGTCTCCTTATACAAATTACAAGAGAACCCGACAAGGGTTTCTTGTCAAACACTCTACATACAAAATGTGATATTCAGAAAATTATTGAATAGTCACTGAAACACTAAAGCACATGAGTGTAGAAGGCTTAAATATGTTTGATCTTCTGTAAATCCCTCAAGGGTTTCCTCCCATCAAAGGATGATCCTCTCAATCACAAGGAAACACTGCAATGGAGCCACCAAACCATGCACTGAGTACTGCCTCCAAAATAACGCATTCCCTAGCTGGAACAGCGCTGGGAATGTATGGGAAATGTGTGGTATGATACCAAAGATGTGAAATCAGCTCTGGATCTCTCCAAACAGGTCCCTCAAGTGAAGGAAATCTTCCTTCAATGAGAAACTAGCTCAGAAACTGGGATTCCAATCCTTTCTACTGCTGCACCCAGCAACACTGCACAATCTCTGGAAAAACTGCGTTGATGAAGTTGGATGAAGCTTGGCCTAAAAACCTAATGTGGAATTATGAATTCAAACTCTCCCAATGAGGCTCCTCAAAGGAAAGAGGTGGGATTCCCGCTCGGGAACACCCTGTGCTAAACAGCACTGCTACTCTGCTAAACAGCAAGAGGAAGCAAAAGTCTGAGCAGACATGAATAAAAATCTAAAACATGAATAATAATGCTTCCATCCTCTTCCTTATGTAAAATATGATTTTTCTTGCCCTTGGCCCCACTCAATTAGGTCATCTCTATCCAAAGATACATATCCCTCTAAAACTGCGTTATTCCTCCTTGGATTCCTCCTCCTCCCCAACTGCATTGTTGACTTAGTCAAAGATACTTGATTTTATCCCTGTTCACACATGGAGGTGTTTTATTAATCTAGAAAGAGTGTCCCCTTTCACACTTGGAGTGTTTTTATCCTCCTTAGGATACTTTTGGGATTTTCTACCCATTTATTCACTGACTAAAGCTGCTGCTAACTCTAATGTTCCATTTAGCTTTGAGGCTAAAATTTTGGAACATTACACATTTTATCATGCATGTTGATGCGCCGAGGTGCTTTGAAAGTAGCTTTATATTGATTAGTTAGAATTATTATTGCCTGGTTGTAATCTGAAATACTATTAAACAATGACATCTTGTTAGAACCTTATACCCCTTGCAGCATATGATTTGTGTTAGGAAAAGGGTGTTTGCTTTTCAGGGAGGTTTGATCTAGGCCTATGAAGTCTACACATAGCCTATATCCTTTTTCTTTATTTATTAGTGACACAATATGCTCCAAATATTTCTGGTTTTTCTTGAAAGGGATCATACTTGAAGAAATTTTTGTGTCAAAAGGTTTCAAGCTCTTATGACCCTATGTAGAGGCATCTTCCAACTCTTTGCACAATCTTATGTATTTTTGTTTTGTGTGATGTGATAAAGTCTTAGATAACCTAATCATTCTGGGTTTTTCTAGGCTGCCTATGTTGTATTCTTATATGTCAGCCTCAGTAGGTACCACTTTAGGCTTCTTGACACCATCTTTGGCATCCAACCACTTTTTTGAAGTGACAAAACCTTTTGGTGATGAGTTGTCTTTGTATGGCAAGACCTTGAGATTATTTTGACCTATTTTCCTAGAAAACTCTACCATATGAAATTATTCCAGCATTTTTACATTGGCAGAAGGGAATGGTTCTATTTTTTATGTTTATTCTTCATGCATTATCTGGCTTGACTGTTGTGGTATGTCTATATTTGTCTCAATTTCACTTACCTGCTCATCAATGTCCTCTTCATTACATAAAATGAATGAATCTAGATCTGAATGGATGGAATAAAGAGGTGTGTTGTTTGGTATTTCTTAGTCGTTAACCATATACTTCATGTGTGATTCTCAGTATAATATCCTTGTTTGGTTAAAAACAGGTATGGTAGCATATGACATGTCTAGTTGAAGGTTCCCTTGAAGTTTAGCTTCCCAAGATCTAGATAAAAGCATGCCATACTTGGGGGGAATGTCGGCTACTACTATGTCCATGACCAGACCCTTAGCAGGAATTTTTTCCAAATTGACACATAGATCCTTGATTAAACCCAAACACTTGACTCTGCTTGAATCAAAGGAATATAGTTCCTTGTAAGGTTTGGCTATCTCGAGGCCTAATCTCTCCATCACCACCTTTGGCATGAGGTTGTGAGATGCACCAGAGTCTAGCATGGCATTATGTAAGATTTTTTCATGTATGTTTAGGCTAACATAAAAATGGGGAATAGCTCCTTCTTGGTATTTTCCTTCTACTTCAGGTCCAAACAACAGCTCTGGTTTGTCATCAGTCAAGTGTAGAGTGTCGGTATCATTTGCTATGTTCAAAACTTTCAAAACTTGGGACTTGTACATGTCTTGGGAAATCAATTTAGTGAGAGGTAAGGTTATCTTGATCTTAGCAATCTCTCCTTCAAAACTAAAAGCTACTTGTGTTTTGGGCATATTTACATCAGTTTTATCACCCATAATTTTTTCTACAAGCTTAGTTTGCTGAAGCTGATTTGGAACTTTGGACAAAAGAGTTTTCTTAGGGCCACTAGTAGAGGCACTAGGGCAGCTTGTGTCACCACTTGGTTGGCTATTTTTGTCTCTATTTGGATTAGTTTTCTTAGCCATGGTGTTGGTATTGTCTGTTTTCCTTTTTGGAATATTTTCAAGTGTCTTCCTAACAGCAGTGTCTGTTTGGTTTCTCTTAGAGGTTTCTTGGTTCCTTTTGCTCCTAACGTCATATTTCCCGTGGACTTCCATTATGGAATTTTCAAATCACAAATTGTAGTCTTCAGAATCATCATAGTTTGTTTCAGTTTGATCTGAGGAGAAGAAACCTTGTTCTTCTTCAGTGAGAAAAACATCACCCTCATTATCAGAGCCTATCAAGTTTACATGTTTTTTTTCTAGTTGTTTAGTATCTCTTTCCCCTTCGTGTACATAGTTATCCTAGAAAGGGGGACTAATATGTTGGTCATTTTCCCTTTGTCTCATTTGGGGTGGGTCTCTTCTGAAGTTTTGATTCCTATTTCTATTTTGGGGTTTTGGTTGATTGTCCCTAGGAGGTGTTCTTTCATTTAGGTTTATCCTTTCCATCATTCTCTCAATTGTTCTAACTAAGCTGTCGATCTTGGCATCAGATGAAGAGGTTGAGGGCATGGTTTCATCTTTGTAGGTAACTCTCTTTTCTGATCTCATCCTAGCCATCTTTTCAATGAGGTTGGCCTCTGCACTCACATCTCCCCTTTTCATTTATTCTAAAGTTTGGGGATATCTCTCTCTTAATTGGTAGGTAATGTCGGGATCAAAACCTTCTGGAAATTTTACTAGTGCTAGGCCTTGTGGAGGTTTCATGTGAGGTGGAAGGACATTGTACACACAATTGAACCTAGTGCAGTAGTCTTGGATGCTTTCCTCGACATTTCTCTTAAGTTTTTTATGTTCTGAGAGGACTTGAAGAGGGTTTTTCTTAATTTCCCACTTGTTTATGAATGTTTGGTAAAGGGAAGGGAGATCATGTATGCTGTTAGGAGTCAAGATTTTGAACCATTTTTTGGCTTCTCCTCCTAAGCTTTGGGAAAATATTCTCATTTTTATGGTCTCCTCTTCCAATTCCATGTAATCAAAGGCATCATTCATTTTATCTGCATTTTTTTGGGCGGTGGTACATTCAGCTCCCATCAAGTGATGAATTCTAGATTGGTAGTCATTTGGTGAAGTTACCAAAGGTTGTGGTAACACTAGGGGGCATACCATGCTGCCATGATGGGAGCTATTGGAATCCAAGGGGGATTGACAAGAGGAGGGTTTTTGAGATGGGATGGAGTGGTTTGTACAGTGGTGGTATGAATGGGTGTGGTGGAAGTAGTTGGAAAAATTGATTCTAAGCAGACTTGGGATGAAAAGAGCCAAAGTGGTGGAGAAGTTGGAAATCAAGTGGAGTGGAAGGAGAGGCTTCTCTATTAGGACTCTGTTGCAAATATATGGGCTCAAGGTCAATCTGGTCAATCCTACTTTGTGACTTGGTTCTAAAAAGGTTTCTTGTGTTGTGTAAGTCAAATTGGGGATCTTGCAAGGTTGTAAGATGTTCAAGGATAGAACTTGCTCTATGAATGGTCCTAACAGTAGTTGAATATTTAGTTTTGGAATTTTGCCACAAAATCTTTTCTGGGTCATCAACTATAGTAGGAGGGTTTGGGTTTGGATGAGATCTGGTATTGATCCTTTGTGAAGCCATATTTCAAACTCAAAATGTAGAGAGGCTGAAAGTTTATGAATCCTTTCAGAAGGCTGACCTCTCTAAGTGTTTGTTAAACTCGCACAGTGTGTTACTAGGCTTCTAAACTTCTCAGGGCTGAATTGACACAATCCTAAGGAAGTCTATGAACACTAGTAAAGTTGGAAGGCCTACTAGAGGCTTGTGGAGTCGCCAGGTGGATGTTTTTAGTTTGTTTTGAGGATATGTGTTTATGGTCCACCACCAATAACTGACAAAAAAAACCAATCTAGTGATTTTTTTGGGGTTTTCTGAGTTCCTTTATGTAGCCCTAAGGTTTCTATGAGTGTCCTCAAATTGAGTCATCATTTTGCTAGGATGGTGAAATAGTCAAATTCTACTCTTGGCTAACACTTAAGTTTTCCAAGTTTGATTGAGATTTGAGAGTTCCAAAGGGATATCTAGGATGTTTTTCACTCAAGGTCCCACCATGATCACCATTATGTTAGGCAATGAGGTGGCCAGGAATCACCAGATACTACTTGACAAGGGCTTTCTAAAGTCTTTAAGGATGTCTAGGTTGTTAACTTACTAAGAAGGTCCCACCATGATCACCATTATATTAGGCAATGAGGTGGCGAGGAATCACTTGATACTACTTGACAAGGGCTTTCTAAAGTCTTTAAGGATGTCTAGGTTGTTAACTTACTCAGAAGGTCTCACCATGATCTCCATTATGTTACAGTCCCGTGATTTAGAATATTGGTAGACCAAATGCATAGGGTAACATCAGACCAGTCTTTGGAGTCTTAGGACCTAGCCTTCCTGGACTTAAAGATGGCTCTCTTTATTTTTTGAAAAGGATGTAAACTTGTATGCTTTTAGGGTTTGATTTTAGGCTAGTTTTTAATTTTAGGGTTTGTTTGTTTGTTTGGGTTGGGTAAATTATCAAGTAGAATAGATGGAATGAGAGATTTTCAAGTCATTGGGCAATGGAGTCTACAAAAAGTCACAGAAGATTCAACAATGGATCGAGGAGCATCACAGCGCAAATCTAGCATGGTCAGATGGATTCTCAAGGTTTGGTGAAATGAAATGAGTATCAAGTTTGTGAACAAAGTAGGGCAAAGGGAAATCAAGAATCCTTTGTCAAATACTTAAAACAAGAAGGGACTTCAACATTATTTAGCATAAAGAAGTAATCAATAGATAGGGCATACCAATAACTCTTTGATTCAACTCAAGCAAGTAAGCATTTCAGACAAACAATCCAATGAAATATAGAAGGCGACAAACCCATTTAACTTCTCGTGAGTTCACATTCAAGGTTAGAAAACAGTTAATATTAACACATAAATTTAATAAAGGAAGAGGGAACTCCTAGAAATTATTGATCAGAGCTATAAATATCTTTGAAACAATTTTTCAAGCATGGACAAAGGGTATGATCGAAACATAGCCTCTTTGGAAAACCTAAAAAATGGTACTTCAAAGAGAGACCTCAAAGCAGTGTTTTAGTAATATAAAACAAGCAAGGATTACCATAAAACATCTATGATATCTACTGTATTAAACCATTCATAATATAAACAAGCTTGGGTGGGTCTAGAGAGCAACTAAGAATTCTCTAAACTGACCTAGCAAAGGAAACATAGAAGCACTGAAGGATAAACAGAGCTAAGGTGTCTCTAAACAACATTTATTAGTCTAAATCTTTTATCCTACTACAATATAGAAGGATGAAACACAATGATACACAAGAAAACAATAACTAAATAGAATCACATCACCATTAAACAAGCTCAGGGATCCTGCAAGCAAGCCTTCTCCATCAATAAGCAAAACAAGCCATTCACAAGCTCCAAAACACCAATTTCTTTTCAAGCTCCAAAGACTATGTATTACTCACAAGAGTCATAAAAAAAACCATAAAACATGAATCCTCAATTCTCTACTTAACAAGAAAGGAGGAGAAAACCTAATAGAGTCTCTAGAATCCCATTGGCTAATCAGAAATGTCATTATTTTCCTTGAGACCTTGCAAGGCCCAATGCACAAAATATCTAAAACAAAATATATTTTCGGGAATTTTTAGCAAAGAAATTGACATTTGGGCTCTTCCAAGCCTCCTAAAACTTTCCAAGAGTACATTGTTGAATTTTCCTCTATTAAGGGTGTAGCATGGAGTTTTAGGATGTATTTCCATGCCAAGGGCGTAGCATAGGAGTAGGAAAACTGGGTCAACTTGCAACAATGTTTTGAAGGCCTTCCCGATGTTGGAATAGGCTCCGTGATGGCTCTTTAGAAATCATGGTGAGTCTAATTTCTAGAACTACCCTTGGGTTTCTGATTGGACCCATGTAACCTGTTCAATCAAAGGTCCAAGGCTGATGAGGCGCAGCTTTGTGTGTAGTGTACCTATGGGGGGATAATATAGGGTACAGAGGGAGGTACCCAAGGGAATAACATGATGTAATAATATAATAATGATAAATAATTGGGCCATAGTTAATAAATAAAGTGGTTAACCCACATTATGTAAGGGACCACATGTGGCTAGGGAATAAAGTGATAAGCCCATTGTATTGGATGTATGGTATTGAGATACCCATGGTATTGCATGTATGAAACTTATATAGAGGCTAGAGTCTTTCCATTGAGAGATGTCAAGGATTATTGTATGGGCAAGCATATGGCTTGTGGAGTGATCTCCTTCCTTAAGGAGTGAATGTATGGTGTTGCCCTACCTTAAGGGTTTTGATATTAATGAAGATCTGAAGTTTTCTCTTCTATGGTGTTATTTCTTGGGCATATTTTCCATTTCTAGACATTTTCTTGTCAGGTCTACTACAAGTGGTATCAGAGCACTTTCTTGGGCAGAGTTTGGAAATTTGTTTTTTCATTTTTTGCAGGAAATTTTTGGGCGGCGAGTTTGTAGAGCAGATCTGGAAAATTTGGTGAAAATTTTTCAAAAATAAATATCAGATCTGGATTCCTTATTGAAAAATACCCAATTTCAAAAAAAAAAATCAGTCGAATCGGAGTCCGGATGAGGGTGATATCGCTGATTTAAATTCAGCTATGTTGCAGAAATGTTTCTGACGGCAATTTCTGTACGGCGGCTCTCCTGACGTTTTAGTAGATTCTGGTGCAAAATTTCAGACAACCAATTACAGATCTGAGCTCCCCTTGAAAAATCACCCGATTTCAAAAAAAAAATCAGTCGAATCGGAGTTCGGATGAGGGAGTTATCACTGATTTAAAATCAGCCATTTTTCAGTAATTTTGTGACGCCGGGGCAGTTGCAGCGCAAATCTGTGTTTCCAGAGTGCCTGGATCGGGATTTCAGCAACATGTTTAGATGCAGAATGGCTATTCCATTTTCAAAAACAGGTTATATTAAGGATTCTGAGTTATATTGACCGAGTAATGTCCATTTTAAATTTTTTCCAAAGTAAGTGATTTTCTTCAAAACCCTTACTTTATTTTATGGATTCTCGCAAGATGAAGTTTACAGGAAAAGATGATGGCCCTACTATTGAAGATTTTTTACAATATCACAAGGCTAAATACCGAAGTTTTTGGGTAGGCACCATAGGGCTTGATATGAAAGATGATGCAAATCAATGGTGGACCTCACTTGACAGCTCAGTGTGGAAACTTCCCGAGAAAAAACTTGAAAAAGTCCTTTTGGACAAGTGGTCTAAAGCCGGAAAGAAGGACAACAAGAGCCATAAAGACTTATTTTCTACTAATATTTCCATATTACGGGTTCATGGAAGTATTCAGAAAGAGAACATCATAGTGTCTATCATTCCTAGTTGCAAGCATAATTGTATCAATGTGAATTTGGCTAAAAAATTGCAAGTTCCAGCAAAGCATATTGAAAAGACACAGGTTGATAATGAAGATGTTCAAATTTATAAAGTTTTGAAGATTTCTATGGATAAATATGTGTTGCATTCTGATTTTTATGCTTCAGATATGGATGTTGTGGACGTTGTTTTGGGACACCCTTGGATGGAATCCATTGGTACTGTCAATTTTAATGTGCAAAAGAAATTCATGAAACTCTGGTATAAAAAGAAGAAAATTACATTGCACGATATTTGCATTAGGAACCATGCAGAGACCGGGGAGGCAGATTCACAAATATCCAACGAGACAGACACATCAGATGATGAGCCTTTGATGGTAGACAGCCAAACACAGACATCAGAGCAAGTACCAACAAAAGAACCAGATACATCAGATGATGAGCCTTTGATGGTAGACAACCAAACACAGACATCAAAGCAAGTACCAAAAAAAGAACCAGACACCACTCCATCACCAATAATGGAGGAATTACTGAAAGATGGTACATCAGTTAAAGCTTCAACATATCACCACCCGCATCACCCAGCAAGACAACAACCAGCAAAGTGGAAACGAATTAGCAACAAGGACAACAACCCTTGGATGACACATAGAGAGGTGCGACGATCCACTGACAACACATCAACACAGAAGAACCACCAGAACCCGCTTCCATCTCAAGCGAGCAAGGCACCGACTAAATCGAGTGTTCACATTTCTCTTGGATGGCTGGATGCACGTGAATGGTATCAATGGAATACTCTTTTGAGTAGATCTTATTATTTGTGTTCTTCTCATGTTTCGGGGACGAAACATGTTTAAGGGGGGTGTAATGTAGTGTACCTATGGGGGGATAATATAGGGTACAGAAGGAGGTACCCAAGGGAATAATATGATGTATTAATATAAGAATGATAAATAAATGGGCCATAGTTAATAAATAAAGTGGTTAACCCACATTATGTAAGGGACCACATGTAGAGAGGGAATAAAGTGATAAGCCCATTGTATTGAATCTATGGTATTGAGAGACCCATGGTAACTACTCATGGTATTACATGTATGAAACCTATATAGAGGTTAGAGACTCTCCACTGAGAGATGTGAAGGATTATTGTATTGGCAAGCATATGTCTTGTGGAGTGATCTCCTTCCTTAAGGAGTGAATGTATGGTGTTGCCCTACCTTAAGGGTTTTGATATTAATGAAGATCTGAAGTTTTGTCTTCTATGGTGTTACTTGGGCATATTTTCCATTTCTATACATTTTCTTATCAGATCTATTACAAGTGGAATGTAGGCGAGGTGCACCGACTAGATCGAGTGTTCACCTTTCTCTGGGATGGTTGGATGCACGTGAATGGTACCAATGGAATACTCTTTTGAGTAGATCTTATTATTTGTGTTCTTCTTACGTTTCGGGGACGAAACATGTTTAAGGGGGGTGTAATGTAGTATACCTAGGGGGATAATATAGGGTACAGAGGGAGGTACCTAAGGGAATAATATGATGTAATAATATAAGAATGATAAATAATTGGGCCATAGTTAATAAAAAAAGTGGTTAACCCACATTATGTAAGGGACCACATGTAGCTAGGGAATAAAGTGATAAGCCCATTGTATTAGATATATGGTATTGAGATACCCATGGTAACTACACATGGTATTGCATGTATGAAACCTATATAGAGGCTAGAGTCTCTCCATTGAGAGATGTCAAGGATTATTGTATTGGCAAGCATATGGCTTGTGGAGTGATCTCCTTCCTTAAGGAGTGAATGTGTGGTGTTGCCCTACCTCAAGGGTTTGGATATTAATGAAGATCTGAAGTTTTGTCTTCTATGATTTATTGGGCATATTTTCTATTTCTATATATTTTCTATCGATCTACTACAACCATGTCCTGAAAACTAGGCAGAAAGGTGAAAATTAGGATGTTTTTGACCCTTTTGGAGGACCAAAACAACTCCAATTGACCTGAAAATTTGTGAGCATGCTATAATTGAGCTAAGGATTCCAAAAATGTAAGCCTTTCCTTTTGAATATGCTCTGATAAAAAGCGTAGCACCATGGGTGCTAACCCCTTGGCCCTCTAAATTAGCAAAAAACAAAAATTTGTCAAAATTCTCCCAAATTTGGTGGATGTGTGCCTCATGGATTTTGAGAGACCTGTAGAGAAGCTTGTGCCAAGATTCCAAGGTTATCTTGGCCTTTCACCTCTTTTAGTTCTTGGATCTTGGCTTGGGCCTTCTTGAGTTTAGCCCTTGTAATTTGGTTCATCCGGGCATAATGTTTAGTCATCCTTCTTTGGAGATCAAGCTTCTGATTTTCTTTCTTCAATTTAGAATCCAAGTGTATGTTGTCTCTTTCCAACCAAGGCTCCCAATCATGTGCTATCTCCATGGCCAACAACTCATCTAGAGGGATTTGTTCTGCTAGGACTGGTTCTTGTTCCCTTTGCTTTGCCAATGCCTTCTTCAACCCCATGGTTCTAGGTCTCCTCCTAGATTGTCCTTCCTCATCCTCACTTTCCTCATAAGTGCCCATGAACTCTTCTAGTTTCACCTATGCCTTTTGGGCTTCTTTCCAAGCCTTGATGGCTCTAGCTTCATATATTTTAATTTTTGCTCCTAACTACCTATTCTCCAAGTCAAGGGCATCATTTACACTTTTTTCCCTATTCAGATTGGCTTGGAGGTCTTCAATAAGTGAATTTTTGTTTTAGATATGAAATTTTGAGATTCTTGCTTCATTCTCCTCATCACTGTCTACCTGAATGATTTCAAACTCCCTTTCCACCTCATGATCTTCTTCTTCTTCTCTTACCTTTTGTTTGCCTTTGTCTAGTGGCTGAGCTGAGGTGGATGGCATGGTCCCTTGCCTTTTAGAGGCAGCAAACACATGCCTCTTTCCTCTATGATATGTGAGAGGGAAAAGCTCAAATTTTCCTACTTGAGTGCCCTCACCATGGCTGATCTCAAGATTGCCTTTCTTTTCCTCAATGATCTCTATATTGATGTCTTTTGCACTGTGTTCTTGACTGCGCTCTTGAGACTTACCTTCATTTTCCTCCATGCTAACATTACTGTTGTGATCTTCACCACTGTCATCAACCTCTTCACTGCTTTTTTGGTTCATAGTGTCACTTTTGTCATCATTATTAGGTCTATCAGTTATCATGGTTTCTTCTTCATCACCGTCCTTTGTGTTTGCAACATTATCATGGCCTTTATCATTTTCTGTGTGGTTACTATTAGAAGTGTCTTGATCAGTTTCTTCATTACTATTTGCTTCTTCACTATTTTTTGCATTTTCATCTTCATCTTCATCAAAGCTTCTTACCTCTTCATTGCTATGATCTTCAATTTGACTATCAACCCCTTCATTTCCTTCATTATTTCCATGACTATTATTAGCCTCTTATTGACTTTCCGCATAATAATCATCTTCATTTTGTTCATCTTTGTTGTTTTTTCCATCACTGAGGCTTACTTCATACATGTCACTGCTGCCTTTAGTTTCTGAATTGTCCTCATTGTCGTCATATTTGTCTATGCTGCCTTTAGTGTCTGCACTTTCCTTACTGTTTTCATCTTTAAGACTGCTTTCCTCTTTATCTTCTACATTGTCACCATCCTCATTATCACTGGCTTGTTCACTACCTTCTTCCTGATCATTTTCTGTCTTTGTCTCTTCTTTATCATCCTCCTCTTCATCATCATCAATTTCCTCTTCTTCATCATCCTCTGCCTCTTCATTTGCCTCTTCATCACTTTCTTCATCATCATCAATTTCCTCTTCTTCATCATCCTCTTCCTCTCCATCATTGTCATTTTCTTCTTCCTCATCATCTTCTTCCTCTTCATAATTGTCATTTTCTTCTTTGTCACTGTTCTCTTCATCTCTATCCTCTTCCTCCTCTTCATTGTCTGCGTCTTCTTCATCATTCTCTTCTTGATCTGATGCTTTAGCAGAAAGCGAGGGAGGGGGGTTTTCTTGAGGAGAGGATTCATGTGTAGGTGAGGAGTCATGGTCAGTGGGGGGTGATGGAGGAGTGGAGGGAGGTGGATGAGATGATGAGGGTAAATTTGGTTGATGATGAGGTTGTGGGTTCATGAAAACTTCATGGGCGATGAACACCTCCCATGGGATACCCTATTGCTCTAATTGATGCAACACAATAATTTTGATAAGAGAATGCTGAAAAATAATTTCATTTTTTGTGAAGGAGGTATCTTTTGAAAATGTAAGACATCTTATCAATACTTCTATAAAGATAATAAGTCAAATGTAACAGCTTGGCCCTAGTGAAGTGCATGAGAAATCTTATGTGGTAGGAATAAAGCCTAGAAAACCTTAACATCGTTATAGCATCATTTCTCACCTTCACATGATTCATGATTGCTTTGATGGTTTTGGGCACCCATTCCTACAGACTTGGACAAATTCACTTAAAAACAGTGTAAAAATCCCCATACGCGACTATGCCCGTACTTTTCCGTGTGTATACGCGAGTCCAGCTGTACTTTTCCGCGTATGCCATTAAAATTATGAAAAAATATATAAAAATTCCATATTTTTGGGCTGGGTTGATGGTTACTCAGGTAGTTCAACCACCCCAGCACGTGGCCAACTGTTTCCAACTGTTGAAACTACTTGGAGGGAGTATAAAAACCCCTCATGTGTATGGCCTAAGGGAGAGAGAGAATTATTGATATTATACTTTGTTGGTATTCCCTATCCAAGTCTGATTCCCCGTGCCTCCCGCACTTTCCCAGTTCATTACAGGAAACCCTTGTTTCCTTGAGATGCTCATCTCCCTATATGTCATCTCGTATGCACCAGTTTGGAAGGAGTCTTAGCAAGGCAAGGGTGGGACGGATCCGGACGACGGTCTGCTCGAAGATCATGGAAGGATTCAGGTGATCTCTCCACTCGTTACTTTTGTACATGCTATTTATAATACAGAAGTACCATGCTGTTCCCGAAATATACGTGTTAGTGTATGCTTATATGTATGAGAATATTTGTTATTTAAGCATTCATTATGATTTATCTGATGTTTTATATGAATTTCACTAACATTTAGAGTAGATATATGCTGTACAACCAGTCCTTTGTGCTTGTTTCTTCTTGTCTTTCAGGTTAAGAAGGAAGGACGGTTGCTGAGGGTTTGAACCCTGCGGGATCTGCTTCAACCGTAGGACCTACGGGTAACTTCCTCATTCTACACTATTTAGTTTTTCCGAACATGCATGGTTGTGTGAGTCCTTCTTAAGTAGCATGCCCCTGCTCTGTGGAGGTTGTAACCCAACGAACCTCTAGGGTGATATTCCCCGAAACAGAACTGGCGACTCCGCTGGGGATCACATTCTTGTGACTCCCCTGTTGGGTGGTTTCAGCTGTTTGGTAGGTTGCCGACAGTTTTAACTTTCATTTGCAGTCCAGTTTACTTTTTCTCAGTCAGTCTGAAGTCCTGGTTTCTTATCCAGGCTTGTCCTTTTTGTTTTTTTCATTATTTACCTTTGTATACGCGCTTTTTTCTGCACACAGTCGCGTATACACGCAAGTTTTTCTAAAGGGACCCGCGTATACGCGAGTTTCCTTTAGCACAGTCGCGTATGCATGCTTGTTGCTAAACTATGAAGTAGCGTATACCTAGGCAGATTTTGAATTTTTGGATTTCTTGACTTTTTGGTCCTTTCTGGCTGTGGAGACCTGTCCCTACAGTGTCTTTGCACTCTCTAGATTGTGAAGAAGGTGGTCTTTGATATTTTCTCTCTTTCGTTTGATTGAAAACTAGTATTTTTGGCAAAGTGTTGTTTCTGGTGCTGGCACTTCTGGTTTGAGTACCAAGATAGCTTTCTGAGCATTCTTGGCTGTTCTGCTTTATCAGAACAGAGAGCTCCTGCTCATTTACTCTTTCCTGTCTTTTTGTTTTGCTTGGCACTACGATTTTTGCTCATTTCTTGATTGGTTTTCTTGAGTTCAGTAGGCTAGGTCTTGTTGCAACTTTTGAAGAGTTTTTCTTGCTTCTTCGAAGTTTTTTCTTGCGGCAAGTTTATACTATTATTCTAGGCTGAGTGGCTGAGTTTTCTTGTCTTCTTTTGCTCTTATTGATCTTGCTACGAGTTAGCCTTATAAGGTTTGGGAGCATTGTTGAAGTTTGTGCTTGAAATTCAGTCTCGTTTGGTTTGGATTTTGATAGTTTTGCTTGGTCTTTTCGAGCTCTTTCTCTATAAAACTAAAAAGCTCAAAAAACATTTGTTTTGCTTTTTGTTTTTGCATTTCAAAGGCTTAAAAAACATTCTCGCTTGTTATTTTCTTTTGTTGTTGCATTTTCATTTTCGTTTTGCCATATCTTTTGAAGTTTTTGTGAGGTTTCTTGCTTTCAGTTTGTGGCTTGATAATTGGAAGGGAGTTGTTATTCATTTCTTCTTCTTGTTTTTAAGCATTTTTGGGTGTCTTCATATTAAGAGTTCTTGTTTTCGAGAGCTAGCTTTCTGGACTACCAAGAAGAGTTAAAACTGAAGGAATTTTTGGGAAATGTCACTCTGCTTTAGGAGATTTGCATCTTAGGATTTGCATGCTTGTAGTGATTTGCATTAGGTGCATTTAATCATTTAGTCAATTTCTTAGTTTTTGTGAGTGTGAGTTTGCTATTTGAAAAGAAAAAAATACAATTTTTAATCTCGTAGAACCCATGTAGAGATTACTTTTCATCGAAAGACAATAACTGCATCTGCATGTAGTTAAGTTTTTATTAATTTATTTTGCGTCAAAAACATCATAAGTTTCATCTCCATATCCTTGTGACTTAATATAACAACCCATTAAAATAAGCGATTTAATCTAAAATCAACTAGCAAGTTTTTCTAAGTGTCATACACCAACTAGCTAGGTTGTAGGGCCTTAGATTAGGTGAGTGGAGAGTTAACTCTCCAAGGCCGCTCAAACAAAACATAGAAGTTGATTAATTGAGCGAAATCCAACTCCGTTAGGTGGATCGGGAAAGCTCTCCTCCAGAGATTCAAGCGCGAGGGGAAGTGAAGGCTGAGAAGAGGGATACCCCCTCTCCGATTAGCTGAATCTGACCTCAAGACCATTCCGCCCGGCTTCTGATATGGATTGGTGCCCATAGTTGCCACTCCTAGGTTCCACACAGGTGACTGCGGGGGGGAATACCCGTGGTACCTGAGGCAAACGTCGCATCACTTTCAACAGTACTTCTGGGGGGTGCCCTTGCGAAGCTTGGGTGCTTGAGCCGGCAAAGGCTGTCGTTAGGAGGTCGGCGTAACTGTTTCTGATACCTTCGCTAGTTGTTCTGGGCCCTAATCATCCCAGACTGCTTTCGGGAGGTCCTATATTTCGCTTTCCTGTATTTTGGTGTCCGGTCCTCATCACCCGAAGCGGAAATACTTGGAGGTTGTTTGCTTGACTGTATCTCAGGGATTTTTATTTTAGTGAGTGCTCTTTGCTCCTAGCTTGCCTAGCTTTTCACTTTTTGAGTCTAATTTAAAATCTATAAAAGTGGCTGATCAAGCGCCTCGTCGATCGAGGAGAATCCGGGGGTTATCTCCCGAGAGTCCAGAGCCTTCTTCGAGAAGGCGTAGGAGTGATTTAGCAGGTGGTTACCACCCTGTGACGTCCGACGCAGTGGAGAGAGATCCTCCACAAGGGTCTGAAGGTTTCATAACTGATTCTGGTGTTGGTTCCGAGAGGAGCCTTCCGCTCACCTCGCGAGTTTTATTTCCTCAGGAAGAAGATTTTCAAATTGAAGAAGTACCTGAACCTCCTGTGTCAGGTCCATCTCCTCTTCCTCCTGATTATCCGTTCGTTGTTCAATACATCAGACCTGAGTCAGAGAGACCGGAAGATCTTCCGTATCATTCATACCTTTCGATGGCCACGACTGGGAACGTGGCTTCTGCTGTGAGTGCTGCAGGCATTCAGACTCCTGCTTCTGTTGAAGGAGGAGGCACTATTGCTTTATCTTCGATTGCTTCTAGTGCTGCTGTGTTTGGCTCTGGTTTCACCCAAGCACATGCTTCTCATTCTGGTCCCTTCTGTTCAGGGATGCCCTCTAGTGGGAATCCCTCTTTTTCCTTTTCCGCTACTGCAGCTGGATCTACACCCATGTCTTCTATGGCTAGTGGATCAGCTTCTTTTCAGGGTTTCCCCTTTGGGACTGGACACATTCCTAGTTCCAATCCTTCTTTAGGGTCCTTTCCGTTTACGTCCCAGACCCAGAGTTTTAACCCTTGGTCTAGGGGGCAAAGTTCGACTACTTTTACAGGGTGGAATCCTGTGTTTACTACAGCGGGGGCAGGGAATCAGTTTTACGCA
Source organism: Pinus albicaulis (assembly GCA_034641835.2). Lineage (NCBI taxonomy): Eukaryota > Viridiplantae > Streptophyta > Pinopsida > Pinales > Pinaceae > Pinus > Pinus albicaulis. The sequence continues at coordinate 61,192 of JAXQQM020067972.1, forward strand.
GGTCATCAAGGGAATACTTCTTTCCCTTCGTTGAGTGCTTACCAGACCTTTTCTCCTCTTTCTAATGCCTGGAACCCCTATCAGGGGCTCTCCTCTTCATTTAATACTTCAGCGGGGGGAACTGGTCTGGGCTTTGGTAACTCTGCGTTGGGAGGAGGTTCTTCTCCTTTTTCTACGAGTCCTTTCTGGCAACCTGGTGCCTTATCAAATCCAGGCTATTCTTTTCAGAATGTTGGGAATCCGTCCCATCAAGGATGGAATCCCCAGGCTCCACCTCGCTTACCTTTTCTGGCAATGTTGAACTTGCCAGATTTGTCGAAGTTGACTAATGATCCAATTCGTTATAGTCCGGGGTGGCCTCTGGTCCCGACCAAACTTCCTTTAGATATTCCAAAATTTGAAGGTAAGAATGGGGAGGATCCGGCTGACCACATCACCACTTTCCACTTATGGTGTTCTTCGAACTCCCTGATCGATGATTCGATTAGGTTGAGATTATTTCAACGCACCCTAACTGGAAACGCCGCCAAATGGTATATCGAGCTCACTGGGGGCAGTTTTGCCACATTTGGAGAACTGGCTGTCACATTTCTAAACCATTTTCAGTTGCCTGTCAGATATGAGGCTGGGACCGAACTCCTGGCTAATTTTAAGCAGGATGAGGCAACTCACATTTCTGATCACATTCAGGAATGGAGGAGAAGGAAGAGGCTTATTAAAGCTCATATTCCAAGAGAATTCCTTCTCGAATGGTTTCTGAAATCTCTGCAGTCAGACATTTCAAAAGATGTATCCCTATCTGGGGTATTTTCTGAGGAGCAGGCCATTTTTAGGGCCCAGCAGTTGGAACTGATCTATTCTCAGTCTGGGGTCCTTTATAAATATTTGCCCAATGCTCCTCGCTCCAAATTAGATTTATCGAAAACTAAGCCCGATCCTCATGGTGATGGGCTTGTCGGATCGATCAATAGTGGTGCAGCCAGCCTGCTTACTCAACTGCAGCAGTTGTCTTTGCAATCTGCTCCTTCTAGTCAGGTTGTGCCTGCTGAGTCATCGCCTTCCCAGTCTTTGTCCATAAATGTTGTCCAAGCTTCTAATCCCAAAGGAAATCAACAATCCGATGGGAAGAAGAAGGGCAAGAACGGGAAGGGTAATGCAAATAAAACCAACGAGCGTGTTGGTGAGGGTCAAAAGGAGAAGAAGAAAGTGAAGTTTCCATGCAAGCTTTGTGTTGGAGACCATCTCACACACCTTTGCCCTAAAATTCAGGATGCTCAGCGCTTGTTAGCTCAACAGGGTTCTTCTAGTTCCCAGGCTGTGTTAACAAACCCTTTTCCCCAAGGGCAGCAATTAGTTGCTGGCGTGAACCAAAATCCTGGGGATTCCTCTGGGAGCACCCAGGAAGGGGAAATTCCATCGAACATTTTTATGATGAGTGCTCACGCGAATATCGCTACGAGATCCTGTGATTATGGCGGAGAAGAGTCTTTGAAAGCTAAGGAAGTTCCTGATGCTACTGAGCCGCTTCACATTACGAAGCCTACTATTGAGTCTATGCCTCGGATGACCAAAGCATCCTCTAAGCGGTCAACGATTAATCCAAACGCTAGGGCTTCCCAGAACTACTCAATTGTGGAAGATCTGGCGCAGAGTCCTTGTGCTATGTCAGCTTTAGAGGTACTCCAGTCTTGTCCGGCTCAGCGCAGTGCTTTGCTCACTTCCATTGGGGCTATTGATCCGAAAAATTCTCTTCTGATTACTTTTGATATGAATAATTTTAAGAAGAGACTTCCTCATCACATGGCTTTTCATATTAAATCGTCGTATCGGAAGTGCAATATCTTTCGAACGGTCGTTGATGAGGGTGCTTCCACATGCGTGATGTCTCTCGCATGCTAGAAGACACTTGGATCTCCCAAAGCTGTTCCATCTAGCACTGTTCTTACTGCATTCGATGGTCATTCTCACAGACCCCATGGTATTGTCCCAGCTTTGCCCATCTGTGTTGGGGGCAAAACTATCAATATAGAGGTTGAGGTAGTGGATGCAAGCTTGGACTACAACCTTCTGTTGGGGAGAAACTGGATTTATGAGATGGATGCCATTGCATCCTCATTATTTCGGATTATATGTTTCCCTCACGAAGGGAGGATCATTACAGTGGATCAACTGGACTATCCTCCTGTAGACCCGAATGCGTCTACTGACTCATCTGTTCCTAAGTTGGATAATACTAAGGCGCCTGTTGAGAATTTAGGAGTTGGAATGTATTCTTCCTTGATGGGTACTTTCAATATTCCTCCTCCTACGGTTCATATTAATGCAATTTCATCCTCCAAGGCTCCTCTTCGAAGAGAGTTCTTCAGAACTCATTATTTTTCGGACCCTTGGACCTTACCTTCCCCTACCGCCACATTAGCGGAAGGTCAAGTGGGTGGAATGGCATTTCCGATTTCTGCAGCTGAGATTGCATATCAGTCTATTGTTGACACTGCAGAATCTATCCCAGCTCCTCTTTCACCGGAAGAGTTGGATGGTGATGTGGCTCCGGCTTGGACGCTTAGTTCTTCTTCAGCCCAGGATTGCCTTGATACCACTCTTCCATCCGAAGAGGCCATCCTGGAAGCCATGACAGGTATAGATAGACCGTGGGATGATTTGCATCATCGGTCTTACTTCCTACCTGATTTGAACGAAGTTGAAACAAGTTTTCCGAGTCCTCAGTCTCCTGGTCCTGTTCACCCAGTCTTGAACCCTTTGGCACCAACACAGGTTTATGTTGAAGGGAACATGGTTGTGATCTCTCCTACTATCCCGGTGAACATTTCCAGGGATCCCAATATTATCGAGAATGTCTTCATTGGAGCTGAATGTTCCCGTGAGGAGGTTCAAATTTATACCGAGCTCTTCAAAGAGTATAGGGATGTATTTGCTTGGTCTTATGAGGAAATGCCTGGCATAGACCCATCTATCATCCAGCATGAGATCAAGACGTATGAAAACGCTAAGCCGGTCAGGCAAAAACTTCGTCCGGTCAATCCTAGGAAGGCAGCAGCTATCAAAGCTGAAGTTGAAAAGCTGCTTAAGGCGGGATTCATTTTCCCAGTTCCTCTGACTGAATGGGTTTCAAACCCCGTTCCCGTAGATAAAAAGCAAGGAACAATTCGAGTGTGCATCGATTTCAGAGACCTGAATAAGGCGTGTCCTAAAGATAATTACCCCACACCTTTCATCGATCAGATTATTGACGAGTGTGCCGGTAACGAGATTTTCTCCTTCATGGACGGTTTCTCTGGTTACAATCAAATTACTATCCGTCCAGAAGATCAACATAAGAGTGCATTTATTTGTCCCTGGGGTACGTTTGCATACAAGAAAATGCCTTTCGGTCTTAAAAATGCTGGAGCTACCTTTCAGCGGGCCATGTCTTACGCCTTCCATGACATCAAGAAGATTATCGAGGCATACTTAGATGATCTAGCTGCTCATTCTCGAAAGAGGATGGATCATCCTGGTCACCTCCGGCAAATATTTGAAAGATGTCGTTTTTATAAAATTCGATTGAATCCGAACAAGTACGTTTTCGCGGTTACATCCGGTCGGCTAGTGGGATTCATTGTGTCTAGGGAAGGGATAAGGGTAGATCCCTTCAAGGTTGAGGCAATACTTCGGTTGCCTCCCCCGTCTTCAATTCGTCAGCTTCAAAGTCTTCAAGGGAAGTCTAATTTTCTTCGGAGATTTATCGTCAATTATGATGAGATTACAAAGGGATATATGAGATTGTTAAAGAAAGGAGTTCCTTTTCTTTGGGACGAATACGCCCAACGCTCATTCGATGCTTTGAAAAATGCATTGATCTCTGCTCCTTTACTGAGTCCACCTGATTATAGCAGAGATTTTCTTTTGTATCTGGCAACAACAGAATCTACCATCGGTATGGTTCTGGTTCAGGAAGATGATGCTCTGGCAGAGCATGTTATTTACTACCTTAGTCGAGGACTGGTAGGACCTGAACTTAGGTACACTCCAATAGAAAAATTAGCCTTAGAAGCAGTTCATGCTGTGCAGCGACTCTGGCATTACATTATTCTTCGCAAAACTTATGTCTTGGCAGCTGCCAATCCATTTCAGTTTGTCCTCAGCAGGCGAGTGATTGGGGGAAAATATAATAGATGGATTGTGATTTTACAGGAATTTGATCTTGAATTCATGTCTGCCAAATCCAAGAAGTCATTAGTTTTTGCGGAATTGATCTCCGAGTTGCCCTGTGGAGAGGAGATGATCTATGATGAGTCCTTTCCGGACGAACACTTGTTTCTGATCTCTCCACAGGATCCTTGGTACGGGGATATCATTGTGTATCTCCAGACTGCAAAGTTTCCCTCTACTTTTTCGAAAGATGAGCGTTGTAAGCTATGTCACTTAGCCAAGAATTATATGATTATTGGTGATGCTTTATACCGTCGAGGGGTTGATTCAATCCTAAGACGCTGCTTAACTTTCGAAGAAGCTGAGGCTGTGCTCAATGATTCTCACAGTGGAGCTTGTGGGGGTCATTTATCTGGGCTTGCTACAGCCCAAAAGATTTTGCGTGCTGGATACTTTTGGCCCTCGATTTTCAAAGATTGTATTGAATCGGTCAAGAAGTGTCATCCGTGTCAGGTATATACTCGAAAAATGCGCGCTCATCCAGCTCCGCTTTTTCCAGTCGTTACTGTCGGACCCTTTACAAAGTGGGGTATGGATTATACTACTTGTAACCCACCTTCGGCAAAAGGTCACAAGTACATTATCGTAGTAGTAGACTACTTTACGAAGTGGGTCGAGGCTATGCCTACTTTTGGGAACGATGGTGAGACTGCAGCTTTGTTCCTTTTCAACCAAGTTATCGCTCATTTTGGTATACCTAGAGAGATTGTCACTGACCATGGCAGTCATTTTCAGAATAGTATGATGGTTGAGTTGGCTCTCAAATTGGGTTTCCGGCAGGAGCATTCATCTCCGTATTATCCTCAAGCCAATGGGAAAGTGGAAGCCGTGAATAAATCCTTGAAGACAATTCTTCAAAGAACAATTGATAAAGCTAGATCCAACTGGCATATTATGCTATATCCTGCACTTTGGGCATACAGGACGTCAGTGAAAACTGCAACTGGCTTTACTCCGTTTCAGCTAGTGCATGGGGTAGAATCCGTATTTCCTATTGAATGCGAGATTCCTTCTCTTAAATTAGTTGTTGAACTTCTTCCTGACACTTCTAGTCTGGCAGAACGGCTTCTTCATCTGGAACATCTCGATGAGCAGCGTCGAGATGCTGCCACGATGAATGAAGCACATAAAAACCGAGTAAAAGTTCAGTACGATAAGGCGGTCAAGCCTAGGGTATTTTCGGAAGGTGACCTTGTTTTGGTCTATGCCCAAGAAAAGGATGCCCTGGGGGCAGGAAAGTTTAAATCTATGTGGTATGGCCCCTATATCGTTAAAAAAGTCCTTAAGAAAGGAGCATATACCTTGGTTGATTTCGAAGGGAACGAGTTGCCGGAGCCCCGAAATGGGCTCTATTTGAAGAAGTATTATGCCTAGGCTTTGGCCCGGCATGTTGCTTTTGTATATATTTGTAGTTTTTTTCTTTGTACATATCTGATTGATTTTCGATCTTTGATGAGTTGGTGATGTTTTTGATCTGCTTTGGCAGGTTGTGTTGGATGTCATGAGTCATTTTGGTTTCGCCGATGGTGCTAGTAGACACACCCGAAACTTAGCTTCCGCGGCTTGGGTGCTTCATTATCCATCCGGTCAGCTGTTAGTATCAAGAGGGGTCTGCATTGGTCCTGCTTCCAACAATATAGCAGAATACACTGCAGTTATTCATCTACTCTCGGAGGAAATATCTTTGGGTGTTGATTCGTTGGTAGTTTTCTTGGACTCCCAGCTGGTGGTGTCGCAGTTGAACAACACTTATCGGGTACGAGATCCTTTTTTATTACGATTGTTCTTGAGGGTACATTTGTTACAAAGGTCATTTAAATTTTTAACATTCATTCATATTCCTCGAGCTGACAATTGGTTTGCTGACTCATTAGCTAATCAAGCATTATATTGGCATATTAATCATTCCATACAATAAATTTTTAATCATCAAAAACATCATACATTTGATACATTTATCACATCACATCAAATATCGTTGTATATATATCATCGGAGTGTCAAAAAACTTTACAAAATTTGGATCCATAAATGTCGTACAAAACTTGGGCTTATTCCCCATCATGTTCTCTCAAAAAATAATATACAGTCATCTAATACATAATATCTATCTACTCCTGAGGTCCCTGCCCAGAAGTCTTGTTCCTATAGAACGTAACTGCAGTGGCAACTCGGCGGAATAGTCTAACCCAGTCTCGGGGCACTCCTACCACCCGTCTCTGGATGGCTTCCGGTAGATCCTCCACATCATCTAATACATAATATCTATCTACTCCTGAGGTCCCTGCCCAGAAGTCGTGTTCCTATAGAACGTGACTGCGGTGGCAACTCGGCGGAATAATCTAACCCAGTCTCGGGGCACTCCTACCACCCATCTCTGGATGGCTTCTGGCAGGTCCTCCACAGCAGCCATAGGTATTTGGCAGGTTAGTCCCTCCAAATTCCTCTGCACGGCCTGGAGAGTCCTATCTGAATCCACAGTATCTGCTTCGCCCCTGCGGCGCTTGTGGCGCGGGAGACCCTCAGGTCGAACTGGTCCAACATCTGAATCATGATCATTTTAAATTTTCAGTCATTATGAATCCAATCAAAAACATGTTTGTTTTTAATTTTTTCATACATATTTGAAAAAAATCCAAAAAATATATATAAGTAAAATTTTTTTGCAAACTTACCGACTGTGCCCCATGCTGTGCCTGGTGGAAGAACTAGATCTGGATCTCCACGAAAGTCCATCCCGGCATAGGGATAGTCGTCCACCGCGATGATTTGTTCTCCCCACCAACGGAAGAACTCATCGTCCCATGTGGTCCGGGGTACTTCACTACCCCCCAATCTCTTCATCATGTCCGCCCAACGGGCAATTCTTGGGTCCCGCGGGCTACTGATGGTAGAGATAACTCTAGGTCTCAATGCTGGTATCTTCTCAAAGAAGAATGTTGTCAAAATTGTACCATAGCCAAAGTGTTTGGTCTTTGCTTGGCGGATTGAGGTCAACTGTTGTTTCATGTTCAGTAAAAGGGTTGTGCACCAATCATACACATGAGTCAAACATTCTACTGCTATGCTCATTTGCGTCCTGGACGCCTGATGTAGAGAGGCAGATCCTGCCACTCTGCCGATGGTGAAAAGGAGGATTTTCATGTGCAAATACCATAAATCTTTAATTGCAATCTGAGTTCCAACTTTTTTGGAACCGTCTACGCAATACACGTGGACATAGTCTTCCACGGTTAACCCTCCCAGGGGCTTCCCGTGCAAGTCTACTGGTTCTCCCCTCCGGGAAAGTCCAGTAATAAAGTATATGTCTTCCACTTCAATGCGTAGTGGCATCTGATCTATCACGAAACAGTCTTGGTCTGGTTCCCAGTAATTGACGAGCATTTCTAGCAACCGAGGATTGCTTTTCATATTTGGCATTTTAAAGAATTTGAACAATCTGCAATTCCGAAGGATATTTTGCGCTACTCGATCTTGCATGACCTCTTGGTCAATTGCGCTATGCTCACGTTCTCTCCATGAGATTTTCATCCTGTCAAATTTCATAAAATCATGCATTAGCCACGCTTTTTAAGTTTCGGACCTGCGCATACGCGACTTTTTCTTTGCACAGTCGCGTGTATACGCGACTTGCCTGTAATGAACCCGCGTATGCGCAAGTCCGCATTTTTTAGCAAGGGTTTTAAGGGTAAAATTCACTTAATTTTAATTTCCAAATGGAAAAAATGATTTGCAAGGATGATTGAGGAGCCTACCTGAAATTTCGGCGCGATTCGACGGTCGGTTGTTCCTGATTTGACGAAAGAAGTTTTTTGCTCCAGAGCACTTTTTCCAAATCAGCAATGCAATAATGAACCAAATATGAGGTAATTTGTCTATTTATGCCTAAAAAGTTGAAAATTTTCGCAAAAATTTGTTATGCTCATTTTTTCGATCTATCTTAAGCTGCATAACTCGAATGCTTGGAAGTGCCCAGTTTGGTATGTTTTCAGGTACATTTTGATGATTTTGAGATTTTTCCCGGTTTTTGATCCATGATTACCGACTCGTCACGGCAGGTATATGATCTTCACTAGCATATAGGTTAGGGAAATCACTTTCCGTTGCATCTTGCATACTAGCCTCCATACTGATCACTTGCCTTAGGGTCGATCCCATCAGGTCATGAGTATTACACCCATTTCACTCGCCGATTATTTAATCATGACTCGATGGTAGAGCCTTCCTTTACATGGGCTTCCTAGTTAGTTCCTCGCTATCACTTGTTGCCCATGCTGCTTTTTATGTAGGCTCGGGAGTCCTCTTTAGTCCCGCCATGTCTTTTGTGTTGAAGCTTCATTCTTCTCCTTCATCACTTATCATTTTTCTGGCTTATACCCTAGAGGCTCCCTGGTGTCGTTAAGTTGTATTACTGCATTGCATATTGGATACTTGTTTATCCTGGCCTTTATCCGGCTTCATTCGGACTCGATGTTTAAGCCAAATTTTGACCTTTGACTTTCTGTACAAGTTAACCATTGCATGCACTTAGCTATCACGACTTGACACCTTTATACCCATGGATGGAACGTTCCTCTGAGTATCACTGACCAGTTTTCGCCACCTTGCATTGAGCATAGGATTGTTCCAATCCCAGGAACTAGTGCATCTGCTTTCTCGATACTCGTTCTATCCATTGTACCATAGCATTCTTTTATTCTTTTTCAGGCTTATTATATGAAAAAGACAAAAAAATCAAATATAACAAAAAGAGCGGGAACGGGATGTATCTTCGTTATTTTGATGGCAGTACAGAGTCAGTTTGTTGCCCTTGAACAAAGCACATTTACTTATATATATCTCCTTCATTTGGGATGGTTTTAGTTTTGACCTAGGTTCAGCCTTTACCATGTTTCACTTGTCAGTTCTCCCCCGGTTGGTTATCTCTTCCAATCATATGGAGAGTTTGTTTTGCCTCTTGCAAGACAGACTTATACAGTGTCACTTTTTACTGCCATGGTCATCACAGAGTCGTGCTTTTGTTCAAGGGAATTCTAGCCTGAGTCGGCCATTCTGCGGTGTCTCTTGACTCATTATTCAGTCGGCCTTCCCGGTCTTGTCAGTATCATGTTCTATCACATCAGATGTTTTGGTCTTCTGCTCGTGCTGGTTTGAGAAGGTCCCCATTGACTTCTTGCCGACGGGTTTGTCTCTTATCGACTACGACACATTGCTCTGAGAGCAAACCTAGAGCCGCACCCTGGCCCTATTTCCATCATTGATAGGTGACCTTGTGATCAGCATTTGATCATCATTATGGGTCTTTGACTGAGTGGTTTCCCCTGTGTTCGACGTCAGCATACATTATCACACTTGGGATTCGTGTAGTACCTTGATTTCCATTTGACCCTATCGGTGGATTTCTCGCCTCTGTGTCAGCTTTCATTATTGGTTGGTTCAGAGGGTTTCTTCCGTGCGCTAGCTTCATCTTGTGCATATCGGAAACGTACTTCAGTTTTGGTTCCATCACTCTACTTCGTCCGATTCCTTCCAAATCTTGGCCTGCGGGTTACACTCGCGCTGGACTGATGTGGGATGCCTTAATGCCTTCCTTCCAGCAGATCTTTTCCCATCGACTCCGACTCATTGCTCTGGGAATAAGGTCTAGAATCTTTTTGTCAGTACCTTAGGGTTTGCAGTCATCAGTGGCAGACTCTTCGCTATCGACAGTGGGGATTCATCATTGCCTCCTGATTGGTAGATTCTTTCAAGTGTTCGACTTCAAATCATTCATTCGCACTTGTCAGATTGTACTGGGGCACCTTGACACTCATTATCATTATCGGTGGGTTGTCTCGCGTTGGTTAACGGGATACATCAATGCCCGGTAATCCAACGATTTCTCACATGGTTGACTTCAGCTCATTTATTCCCATTGTGTAGAATTGTGCCATAGTGATCGGTGAAGACCTCGGGTTGCATCAACATTTTTCGGTTCACTTTTGACAGTCCATTCAGTTTCTGCCAGTGATGTCGTCCACCCTTATATGTTGCAGTTCAGTACAGCAGCATCCTATATGTTGGCTCCCGAGTTGCGTGATTGTATCGTTTGTTCCACCTCTTATGATTCGGTACTTGGAGATTCAGTTACTTATATGATCAGACATCCAGTTGCACCATCCTTGATCAGCTTTCTATATGTGATACTTGGACATTGATTCAAACTTACACTTCCGGGCCATGCTCAGATGATTCATTGTGTACTTTCAGTTCAGCTATACTTGTATACATGTTGGATCTATTCACTACTTTCTATATGATGTATTTTTGGACTGAGCATGGGTATGCCCACCTCAGCATGAGTTGACTCTCTATTTTCTTTCATTGGTTTTTGGCAGGCTGAAATCTGGTGAAGTCCTCTCTTGTCCTTGCAAAGTTCTTTCTATGTGCATAATACATTTCGGCCATCATGTACCCCTTCTGACCTCATATATTAGGGGGCATCTGTTATAGCATCATTTCTCACCTTCATATGATTCATGATTGCTTTGATGGTTTTGGGCACCCATTCCTACAGACTTGGACAAATTCACTTAAAAACAATGTAAAAATCCCCATACGCAACTATGCCCATACTTTTCCACATGTATACGCGAGTCCAGCTGCACTTTTCCGCGTATGCCATTAAAATTATGAAAAAATATATAATTATTCCCTATTTTCGGGCTGGGTTGATGGTTACTCAGGTAGTTCAACCACCCCAGCACGTGGCCAACTGTTTCCAACTGTTGAAACTACTTTGAGGGAGTATAAAAGCCCCTCATGTGCATGGCCTAAGGGAGAGAGAGAATTATTGATATTATACTCCGTTGGTATTCCCTATCCAAGTCTGATTCCCCGTGCCTCCTGCACTTCCCAGTTCATTACAAGAAACCTTTGTTTCTTGGAGATGCTCATTCCTTTATATGTCATCTCATATGCACCAGTTTGGAAGGAATCTTAGCGAGGCAAGGGTGGGACGGATCCGGACGACGGTCTGCTCGAAGATCGTGGAAGGATTCAGGTGATCTCTCCACTCGTTATTTCTGTACATGCTATTTATAATACAAAAGTACCATCTTGTTCCCGAAATATACGTGTTAGTGTCTGCTTACATATATGAGAAAATTGTTATTTAAGCATTCATTATGATTTATCTGATGTTTTATATGAATT
>JAXQQM020089310.1:0-34458 GCA_034641835.2 Pinus albicaulis
AATGTGAATCAATTTTTTATAGTCCTTTTAGACAAGACGCTTGGTATTCTTCATTGACAGATTTTCTGCAGAATGTAGATCTTCAGTATTTTCCACCTCGAATACCTTTTTACTCTACACAAATAGGTTATAGACCTCAGATAAACATGTCAGGTGAGTCATCCATGTTTTCTAAATCGCTAGAAACATTTCTCTATGGTGGTCCATCTGTTCCTATAGGCTATCAGTCACTCTCTGGTACATATTCAGGAGCATCTCCTTTTCTGAGCAAACCAATGTCTTCATTTGGCCTAAATGAATCAAATACTAGAACTTTGAATAATGATCAAGTTTATATGATGTCTGGAAATATTTCGAACCCCATATCTCAAGGTAGTAATATACAGCTTGGGGGGGAATCTCAAAATAGCCAAATATAGCCTGGGGGGCAACCCCAAGGAAAATACATACCTCAAGGTCAATATCAACCCCAGGGACACTACATGCCCCAAGGTCAATATCAACCTCAAGGATAGTATCTTGCTCAAGGATTGTAACTTCCTTTAGCACAACAGTTCTATGCAGAACAACAAATGTTACAAGGAGGTGGAAATTATCTAGTTAATTATCAACCATCTGTTCAACCCAGTTATGGGCCATCTTATGTATAACCTTCAATGGGACCCTCGTATCCCGAAATAGTGTGGGATCCATCACAAGTTCAACATAATTTACAACCAAATATGCAAGTACCTTATTATCAAGCAGGACAACCTGTTGGTTATATTCAACCCCAAAAACCAGTCCAACCTTCTATTCCAACACCTGCATCTGGTCCTATTCAGTAACCTGGTCTGAGTACACCTATTACTCCACCACAAACAACTGTTAAAAGTTATTTTCAACCTATCAGACCTATTCCTGTAGTGTCTACAGTTCCTGTTACATCTACCCCTCAAACATCGATACATACTCCTCAAGTTTCTATTCCATAGTCTGGACCGAAAATTCAGACTATTGTTCAGATACCTACAGGACAATCTAGTACAAGTACAGTTATAACAAGTCAAACTCAATTTACTTATCAACAATATCAGGGGCCGTACCAATATGGACCTGTTCCACAAACTCCAGTCTACCCGCAACAAGCGTACCCTGGATATACATATCAAACACCTGTTCAACCACAGTATGGTCCGGTTATTCCTAGTTATCCAGGAGGTAATATGATTCCAAATGCACATCCTATTCTAGGTTATCCTGGATATCCTCCTCCAGGGACTGGTTTAGTTTCACAAGGTTATCCACAAGACCCTACCCGTTGATTGCCATTCATAGCAACTTTGGATTTACCGGATTTGTCTCGCCTTACGAATGATCCCATCTACTATCATCCATATTTGCCACCAATGCCTCATAAGTTTCCCAATGACATTCGAAAATTTGAAGGAAAATTAGGAGAGTATCATTCCAAACATGTTATGACTTACCACCTTTGGTGCGCATCTAACTCTTTAATTGATGATTCTGTTAGACTTAGAATTTTTCAGAGAACGTTAATAGAATTAGCTGCTAAGTGGTACATTGAACTAACACGAGGCTCATTTAAAAACTTTAATGCCTTAGCAGATGCCTTCTTAACTCATTTTCAGTTTCCAGTCAGATACGACAATGGCACGGAATTATTAACTTTTCTAAAACAATCTACGTCTACATATATATCAGATCATATTCATGAATGGAGACATAGAAGACGTTTGGTAAAAGTTTTTATCCTAGATCAAATATTGGCAGAATGGTTTGTTAAATCATTACTACCAAAAATCACTGAAGATGTAGCTAAAGCAGGAGTTGTCACGGAAGAACAATTTATTTCTCAAACTCAATATCTAGACTTGGTATATACCCAGTCAGGTACTCTGTATGAGAAAATCCCCAATTTACCACAACCTGGTCAGTTAACTGCAACTCCTTCAGGGTCTCATGCCGCTGATGGTGTAATTGGTTCAGTTGCTACAATTAATAACAAGAAGAAATATTCAAAGGTTACTTCTCCTATAATAACTTTACCCGATTCACCAAAAGGAGAATATTCCTTGGAAGCTACTGCCGATATTCACATTGTAGATTCATATACTAAGACGAAATTAGGAAAAAGGAAAAAAGGTAAGAAAAAGAATAAACAGACCTCATCTCCTAAAGAAAAAACTAATAAAACTGAATCAACTAATGACAAACGGAAACCTCGTTATCCTTGTCATATCTGTGACGGGGATCATTTCACGAAGGAATTTCCACATATGGAAGAAGTTTCTAATTTTGTCAAAGGTTCACCCACTCCTGTTGTCTTGAAGGATCCCTTTCCAATTGAAGATAGTAAAATTATTGGATCTTCTTCTACTCCATTAGAAGATATTTTTATGGTTGCAACTCGATCACAAGATTACGGTAGTAAAAATCCCATTACTGGCAAAGAAGTAGAAAATTCTAATTCTACGCCAGCTGCATCTACTTCGGTTTATGATCCACTTCAAATCGAGAAACCAAATTCTAACTTAGTAATCAAACTGCCTCCTAAAGGTGTACTTCGTAAATCAGCTTTCAATCCACATGCGAGAGCTGCTCAGAATTACAACATTGTCGAAAATTTGGAAATTTCCCCTTCCACAATGTTGGCTTTAGAAGTGCTGCAATCATGTCCAGCACAAACGAAATTAATATTTTTAGTTTTAGGAGCCATAGATCTACAGGATTCGAGCCTTATAATCTTTGATCTGGAAAATTTTACACCTCGCCTACCCCATCAAATGGCTTTCCAGATTCCAGTGTTAGTAAAAAACACATGTGGCTTTTGTACTGTGATTGATGAAGGTGTATCTACGTGTATCATGTCATTGAGTTGTTGGAAATCGCTTGGTTATCTGACTCTTAACCGATCTCCAGCCATCCTCAAAGCTTTTGATGGAAGAGGATTCCATCCCTACGGTATTTTACAGGATCTACCTATAGAGGTCGAAGGAAAAACTGTTAATATAGATGTGGAAGTAGTTGATGCCCCTCTAGATTACAACCTTCTCTTGGGTCGAAATTGGTCTTATGATATGACTGTTGTAGTGTCTTCCATATTTCGGATAATCATGTTTCCTCATCAAGGAAAAATTGTGAAAGTCGATCAACTCTCATATTATTCATCTGATCCAGCTTCTATGCATAGTATTCAGCATGTTGGAAAAACAACTATTCCTTATAAGGATGTAGTAGTAGGCTTGATTAAAGATTCTGCTATGTTGGGAACTTTTTCTTTGCCTCCACCTAATGTACCGCATACTATAGCTAATATCAATATGATTACGTCAAGTACTGTTCCATTTGATGACGCTTGGATAGTGCCTTTAGAGTCAGAACTGGATTCGTTTGAAGGTACAATGCCTTTGAGTCCATTTGAATTAGCATATCAAGTAGTACAGTCATTTTCCAATCCACCATCAACTGATTCTGACCCTATGAATGTGGTCAATGAAGAATCATTGTCATGTTCAAGCTTAGCTATAACATCTATTCTGGATTCTTTTCAATAAGTGTTTTATTCTGATGAAAATATTCGCTAATTTTTGTCAATAGATGATTTACCATGGGATGATCTCCATCATAGGTCATCATTTTTACCTAATCTTGATATATTTGAAGATAATTTTTCATCCATTTTCACCACTGAGTATGTCAAGGAACCACAAAATCCGATATCGATCACAAATTCAGATTCTGAAGTAAATTTAGGGAATATTTCTTCCACGATTCCTATTGACATATCAGTAAAATCAGGAATTTTTGAAAACATTCATGTAGGCGCTTCTTGTACCAAATATGAAATTGATATATAAAAAGCCCTATTTCAAGAATTCCATGACATTTTTGCCTACTCTTATGAAGAAATGCCAAGAATCGATCCTAAAATTTTTGTTCATGAAATCAAAACATACCCGGATGCTAAACCTATGAAACAAAAATTACGTCAGATACATCCACGAGAAGCTACTGCAATCAAAGCCGAAGTTGAAAAATTACTTCGAGTAGGATTTATTTATCCAATACCTCTCATAGATTGGGTGTCTAATATGGTTCCTATCAATAAAAAACAAGGAACAATTAGAGCATGTATCGATTATAGGGATATAAATCGAGCTTTTCCAAAAGACAATTATCCAACCCCTTATATCGATCAAATAATTGATGATTGTGGTAGAAGCGAAATGTTTTCATTTATGGATGGATTTTCTGGCTATAATCAAATAAACATACTCCCTGTTGATCAACCAAAGACAACATTCATTTTTCCATGGGGAACTTTTGCTTACCGTAAATTACCATTTGGACTTAAGAATGCTGGGGCAACTTGACATTAAACACATTGTGCAACCTTATCTCGATGATCTACCTGCTCATTATTTACACAGATAAGATCATCCAACCCACTTACGAGCAATTTTTATGAGATGTAGGCATTATAAGATTACTAGGATTTATCATTTCGAAACAAGGCATTCATGTTGATCCTTCGAAGGTTGAGGCTATTATCAATTTACCTCCTCCTTCCACACTTCACCAAATCCAAATTTTGCAGGGGAAATCAAACTTTTTGTGTAGATTCATTCCTAACTATGTTGATTTAACCAAAGGTTTTACAAGGTTGTTGAAACCGAATATTCTTTTCATTTGGGACAAGATCTTTGATAGGTCTTTTGATGCTCTAAAACACACGTTGACCCATGCACCGTTATTGCATCCACCCAATTAAAACCTAGATTACTTTTTATACTTAGAAACCTCTAATTCCACGATTGGAATGGTATTAGTTCAGGAAGATGAATTTCACAACAAACATGTGATTTATTATCTATAATGTTCCCAATTTTAGCCGCAAGCTAAAATGGAACATTATTGATGCAGGAGCATTAGGCAAAGAGAAATACTTTGTAATTATTTAAACTTAGGGGTTTTTAAGTTTTTAAAAGAGCTATATTTTTATGAGTGAGTTGAGTGAGTTTTATGTATTTTTAATTAAATATTGTAAATAATTTAGAATAGGAGAGGATTGGTCAGTTGAGGATGTAAAGGGATGAGAGATTTTAATTTAGAAATTAGTTTCACTAATTTTGGGTGAGAGAGGATCCTTAGGGCTTCAAGAGTGATTTTAGGATTTGTTGAGATATTTGGGGGTTTGTTGAGTGATTAAAGGGATGAGAACCAAAATTGGTTCTATTAAATTTGTATAAATTATCAAGCCTCAAAGGCATTGAAATTAGTGAGAGTGTGAGTAGAGAGCAGAGGTTCTACTTGGAAGCCTTCGGGAAATTGTAAAGGGCCATAGATCTCGAATATCTGGCCAAAACAAGAATTTGTAAGTAATTTTGTTTTGTTTATATGGAGGCATCATTTCAGATTATATATATATATATATTGGTTGATGAGAAATTTCTTGTTAGATTCTGTATTTGAGAGTTGAACAATGCGCATATGAATTAGATGAATTTATGCTTTCAAACATATTTGAACGGTTGGAATGAGTTTTGAGTAAAGGGGTTTTAAATCTATTAAAATTCCAATTGCTATTAGTATAAATCTATGGCAATATTCGTGTGTGGAAATCGTTGACTTGGATGGAAACTCGATTTTATAAATCGCTGTCAATTTTTATATTACAGACCCAATCCAGAATAGATGAATGTTGAATGCACTAATGGGAATCATTGAATGTTGAATGTGTTATTATCATGCGCAAAAAGTTCAATAAGAATTAAAGAAATTTGCTGAAGGAGCGCTAGAATGGCATTGAATTGCTGAATGTACATTGACCTGTTTGATGAGTTGATGTCTGTGCAGTCAATTTACAAGAATCCAGACAGAGGAGACAGGATTTAAAGGTTCTATTTTGATATATAAGCTATCCTACAGTGAATTGACTTTTGAAATTGTAGAGAAGGGACGCAATTCAACTTATTCTTGAGACTAGAAAATCCGTTGAACTGTAATCACTGAAGAATTACAATCTAGAAAAGCCGGAAATTGCAGCGTTGAGGGAATTTGCGTGAAGACATTGTGTTTAAAGTCGACTAAGATATATCATAGGAGAGAAGGCACAGTAACCTGTGGACGTTTTTCGTTCCAGAATTGTCTTTGCAGATCGCTACAGAATGGGGATGTGAATTCCAATGGAAAGTTACAGTGCTGGAATGGTAAGAACACCAAATCTAATCGATATTTGTGTGAATTTAACGAATTTGAATATTAAATGAACGTGGTTAATTACAGCTCTTGTCTTGATTTGGTGGAGAACTCAATTGATTGAGTCAAATGCGTCATGTGCAAGACTAATTCCAAACTAAACACAATTTGAAGGGTGATTATAAAGTTAAATCCGGATGGGACGTATTTGACAGAGTTGACTTGATTCTGGTTTGAATCAAATCTGAAGTTATTGAAGCCCAGCTCCAATGCGTTCAGAAATTGGGGTTTTCTTAAAATGCTATATTTGCTGGATTGTTAAAGTCTGAGCACGATATGATGGACAAGTATGTGATGTTGGATTTGATTCTAATAAAAAAATCTAAGCTTGATGTGGATTGTCGTTGCCATGAGCTTGGTAAACAGTGAAGGGCGCATATATAGTGTAAACCTGTGGTAATGTTTTTATATGTGAGCATGGAAGCATACAACGTTTTGGAGATAATGCTATTAGCATTATGGAAGCCGAAGAATGAATGCGTTGGAAGATTAATCAGCCAAGGTATGAACCAGTGTTGCTTAAAGATTGCAAGTTTCTTGAAAATTGAGATTGTTTATTGAATATCGATGTGTGGGCCTAATGATAAGCGCAGGCAATGTATTTACGCTGGAAGTTTAATGGTTTTAAATAATTTAAAGACTGGGTTGTTCGTTTCAAGGGCTATATCATAAGTTTTGGACTTATTATATATGGAGTTTTGTCTAACTTTGGATGATGGTTTGAAAAGCATGAGGTAGAGGCAAGTTTATATATTCAGGTATGAATGGAATATTGTTTCATATTCTTGAAATGGATTTTACAACCTTGATTAATTCTAAAATCTTCCGCAAAATTTTGTGAAATTGCCAGACTTGAGTTTTAATTGGGGAATTTACTGAGATGCATTTTTACATGCATGGTATTGGAAGTGTGATTCTGGGCATTGCAGGGGTGGCCCTGCATCATATTTGGTATCATAGCAGGAAGGCTCTGTTGAAGATGTTTGTTTTTCTGAATGAGTGCGGGAAGGTTCTGTTGAGAACTGAAGTGTGTTTTATTTGAATGTGTGATGAAGACTGAAAGGAAGATCATATTTTTAAATCTAATATGCAGCAATACACAATTACAATGAACAGGATGGCAGAAATGAATGAAGGAAAAGATCATGCAAGATCTTAAAGGTGAGATCATTTTCTGATTTGAAATTTGTGATTAAGGTTTATGGTTGCAGAGAAGATGATGGCAGTGAACCTGAAATTCAGCTAAAGGTTGGATAAGGAGGAAAATTGTAGCGTCTTGAAGAGAAATTGAGTTGAAGAGATAGCCTAGAGAGAGCAGAGGAGAGTGCTCAAGAGGTTCCAGAGGCAGTGAACTAGTACTTACCAAAAGACCAGATCCAGTGAAGTGGATTGGTGAGGTAAAGGCTAGTGCAACTCATGGTGAGTGAGAAACTCATGGAGAAGATGATCATGGAGGATCAGAGAAGAGGTGCAGAGGAATGCCATAGAGGTAAGATGACTGATGAAGTCCGAGAAAGAGAATTTGCAGTAATGAAGGTACAATTGCAGGTACTACAGGAATGGCTGCAAGAGCAGGAAAATCAGAATGGAGGATGGATCTTCCCACTGAAGGGAAAGAGAGTGATTTGGAAACCATTGTAGATGAATTTGAGACAAAGTGTGATTGCCTTATTGAAGGAGGAACTTAGATTTCTTGAGCCAGAGATGGAATTTGAAGATTCCACATGCGGATCTGTTCAAAGGGAAGTGCTTGAGGAAGCAGTCGAGACTGAAATGTCTTGCGGTTTTAAAACTAATAAGTTGTGTATGTTTGCAGGTACAGTACAAGGAGATAAGCAAGCTTTAGAGTTTGTTCAAGAAGAGTTGAATCTGAAGTCTGTTCAGATCGATTCTGAGATAGCAAGATCTCAGGAGGAAATGAAGACAAAGGAGTCTAATCTATATATTGATGCAGAGAGAGAAGGACCAACTGATGATTGGTCAAGAGCTGGTGAAGGTATGGAAAATTGTGTGAAGTTTCCAAGTTCTACTCCTAATGAAATTGTTGAATTGTATAGGAAATTAGATCTTCAGAGAAGAGAATTAGAGAGGCAGAGAAATTACACACAGGATAATTTGCTGAAGAAGCAAGATAAGAAAGTTTTCATGAATGACAATTATGAAGCAGAGGATGGTAAGAAGGAGAGACTAGCTGACAGTCTCATGATGAATGCAAATCAGCATACTGATGTGCTGACAAAGGAGTTGGAAGAAAACTCAGAGTAGCATACTGAAGTGTTGCCAGAGAAAGCTGAGGAGAAAGCCAGTGAATATTTTCTGAGTCCTGAAGAAGACTTGGAGTTGCAGAGAGAAAACTTGGTGACGGAATCAACAAGTGAGACCATTTGGTCTTGTGATTTTGAAGCTGACAATTTGATTGTGTATATTGGTGATGCCGAATACAGTCCATCACTTGGAATTGTCTTTGAAGAAGAAATGTTGTAGAAAGAAGATGAGACAATCATGTCTCATAAGCAGAGGCTTGTTACTATTGGTGACAAGGAAGAATTGGCTTGTCTGTATAGTCAAGAGAAGACTGTGGGGAAAATTTTTGAAATTGCTACAGTGATAGACGATGAGGCTACAATGTTTTAAGAACTTGATTTGATTTCCAGAATCAATCAAGGTGATGATGGAAAATTACTGAAGATTGTCGAAGGGAAAGATGAAGGTTATGCTAGAGTTAAATTGCAGAAGAAATGGCTAAAATTTTTGCTGGAGACATTTGAACCAGAGAAAGAAGTTGCAGGCACTGAAGTAAATTTGCTTGAAGTCGTGGAAGGAGCAGATAATAGTTTGTTAAAATTGATTTTTCTTTCTAGTATACAAACAGAGATAAATGGATATGTTACTGCAAGAAGAGAATTAAATGATAATTTATTTTTTGAAGAAAATTTTGCAGGTGATGAGCAAAAGAATGTTGCAGAGGGACAAGAAGTTTGGGAGGCAGCAACATCTATGGTGGCAGATGAAGCAACATGTGGGGTGACATCTGCAGGAGTAAAACCAATGTTATCAACAATCAGGGAGATGATAGATGAGACAACATTAGCGGCAGCAACAGGAAGTGAAAACAGCATCAGTAGGCTGGACATAGAGATTGAAAGCATCAAAAGACTGATGATGAAGGTGTCTCAGAGGCAGAAAACAACAGCAATAAAGCAGAAGAATTTAAGCAAGGGAAAGACAAAAGCAGAGTATGAAAGCATAACTGGAGGTAGGATGCAGCATAAGATATGGAAACCTAGAGAAAAGTAGCAAGCGACAGCAGATGATGATTTGCAGAACAAAGTATGGGATCCAGGAAGACAATAACAAAGACTTAACACGCATGATCAGGAGATCATGATCATTTTTAACCTTCGAAGTCTGATGCAGGAGCATTAGGCAAAGAGAAATACTTTGTAATTATTAAAACTTAGGGGTTTTTAAGTTTTTAAAAGAGCTATATTTTTATGAGTGAGTTGAGTGAGTTTTATGTATTTTTAATTAAATATTGTAAATAATTGAGAATAGGAGAGGATTGGTCAGTTGAGGATGTAAAGGGATGAGAGATTTTAATTTAGAAATTAGTTTCACTAATTTTGGGTGAGAGAGGATCCTTAGGGCTTCAAGAGTGATTTTAGGATTTGTTGAGTGATTAAAGGGATGAGAACCAAAATTGGTTCTATTAAATTTGTATAAATTATCAAGCCTCAAAGGCATTGAAATCAGTGAGAGTGTGAGTAGAGAGCAGAGGTTCTACTTGGAAGCCTTCGGGCAATTGTAAAGGGCCATAGATCTCGAATATCTGGCCAAAACAAGAGTTTGTAAGTAATTTTGTTTTGTTTATATGGAGGTATCATTTCAGATTATATATATATTGGTTGATGAGAAATTGCTTGTTAGATTCTGTAATTGAGAGTTGAACAATGCGCATATGAATTGGATGAATTTATGCTTTCAAACATATTTGAACAGTTGGATTGAGTTTTGAGTAAAGGGGTTTTAAATCTATTAAAATTCTAATTTCTATTAGTATAAATCTATGGCAAGATTCGTGTGTGGAAATTGTTGACTTGAATGGAAACTCGATTTTATAAATCGCTATCAATTTTTATATTACAGACCCAATCCAAAATAGATGAATGTTGAATGTGCTAATGGGAATCATTGAATGTTGAATGTGTTATTATCATGCGCAAAAAGTTCAATAAGCATTAAAGAAATTTGCTGAAGGAGCGCTAGAATGGCATTGAATTGCTGAATGTACATTGACCTGTTTGATGAGTCGATGTCTGTGCAGTCGATTTACAATAATCCAGACAGAGGAGACATGATTTAAAGGTTTGATTTTGGTATATAATCTATCCTACAGTGAATTGACATTTTAAATTGTAGAGAAGGGACACAATTCAACTTATTCTTGAGACTGGAAAATCCGTTGAATTGTAATCACTAAAGAATTACAATCTAGCAAAGCCGCAAATTGCTGCGTTGAGGGAATTTGCGTGAAGACATGTTTAAAGTCGACTAAGATATATCACAGGAGAGAAGGCACAGTAACCTGTGGACGTTTTTCGTTCCAAAATTGTCTTTGCAGATCGCTATAGAACGGGGATGTGAATTCCAATGGCAAGTTACAACGCTGGAATGGTAAGAACGCCAAATCTAATCGATATTTGTGTGAATTGAACGAATTTGAATATTAAATGAATGTGGTTAATTACATCTCTTGTCTTGAATTGGTGGAGAACTCAATTGATTGAGTCAAATGCGTCATGTGCAAGACTAATTCCAAACTAAACACAATTTGAAGGGCGATTATAAAGTTAAATCTGGATGGGATATATTTGACAGAGTCGACTTGATTCTGGTTTGAATCAAATCTGAAGTTATTGAAGCCTAGCTCCAATGCGTTCAGAAATTGGGGTTTTCTTAAAATGATATATTTGTCGGATTGTTAAAGTCTGAGCACGATATGATGGACAAGTATGTGATGTTGGATTTGATTCTAATAAAAAAATCTAAGCTTGATGTGGATTGTCGTTGCCATGAGGTTGGTAAACAGTGAAGGGCGCATATATAATGTAAACTTGTGGTAATGTTTTGAGATGTGAGCATGGAAGCATACAACGTTTTGGAAATAACGCTATTAGCATTATGGAAGCCGAAGAATGAATGCGTTGGAAGATTAATCAGCCAAGGTATGAACTAGTGTTGCTTAAAGATTGCAAGTTGCTTGAAAATTGAGATTGTTTATTGAAGATCAATGTGTGGGCCTAATGATAAGCGAAGGCAATGTATTTACGCTGGAAGTTTAATGGTTTTAAATAATTTAAATACTGGGCTATTCGTTTCAAGGGCTATATCATAAGTTTTGGACTTATTATATATGGAGTTTTGTCTAACATTGAATGATGGTTTGAAAAGCATGAGGTAGAGGCAAGTTTATATATTCAGGTATGAATGGACTATTGTTTCATATTCTTGAAATGGATTTTACAAACTTGATTAATTCTAAAAGCTTCCGCAAAATTTTGTGAAATTTCCAGACTTGAGTTTTAATTGGGGCATTTACTGAGATGCATTTTTACATGCATGGTATTGGAAGTGTAATTCTGGGTATTGTAGGGGTGGCCCTGCATCAATTATAGTTGCATATTTTGTTTTGTTGAATAAAAATGGGTAAAGTGACCCATTCATGTAATAAACATGAATAAAATCCCTTACAATGTGAAAAGGGAGCATCATGGAGCTGGATTTCACACCCTCATGTGAAAGGGGTTAAAATGCAAATGGACAAGGCCAAATTGACCAAGTCAAACTGCATTGGCATGAGTTGGAGAGCACTAAGTGGGACAAGGCAGTTTTAGTGGAGGAATATTCCATGAGGGAGGAAAATTTTGGAGGAAGGAAGGTGAAGGCTCATTGAGTTTAAAGAGGAGCAAGGCAGCCCATTGAGACTATCTTGGATCATTTGATTATTTTTCTATTGAGACAAATTGCTACCTCTTGCTATTCAGCACAGTTGCAGTGCCCTCTAGCATGAGGGAGTCATGTTTAGGAATTCATCTCCTTCTTGAGTAGCTCATGAAGGATTGCACTCATCCTCCATATTCTAGCATTCAGGCCATAGCATCAGCCATCTTCATCAGCACAGTGTCTGTAGCAGATTATTGTGCAGTGTAGCTGGGTGTTGCTGGAGGTTTCCTACAACATCATTTAGAGCTGATCTTTCAGAGGAGGGAAGTTCTCTACTTATGGGAGGTTAGTGAGGATGGTTCCTGAGCTTATTCCACTATCATTGGCAGGAGGCCAACCAATTCCATCAGTTACAACGTAGACCCTCTCATAGACTGCGTTCTTGTTGAGGCATATTTGCAGTGAGGGTGTTGCAGAGATTTTAGAGGGTGAAATATCCTGTGTCAGGATCAGCCTGCCATTTGGGAGAACCATTGGATAAAGGCACATCATTAGATTCAGCATTCAACTTTCTCCATTCCACTCCACATATTGAGTTTCTCCAGCTACCCAGCAACTCCAGCATTTTTGCAGTTTTGCAGATTTCAGCCAATCCTTCTAGGATTGACTTGAGGTAATGATTGGAAGCTTAGATCTTATCTCCCAATGATATATGAGCCATGTATATGCAGATCCATGTTGTTTTTCACTCAGTACAATAGTCTCCCTTCTATGACTTTGTAGTCCCTATTCATGGGCATTCTGCTATGGAGCAGCACTTGTATTTTGGCATGTATTTTCATGGAAGGCTTCTAGCCTTATTCTTCTGACATTCAATGTATCATTTTCTGCTATTATTTCATAATAAAATGGCTCAAGTGTTTTCATACATTTTGGCATAATGTTTATTCACTGTTATTTCCAGTTTATGTCTTTATATTGTTGTAGCTGCATGTTTGGGTTATCTTAAGATATTCCCAATCTTGTTGTGTTTCCCTCTTGGGGATTTTGTCCCTTGAAAATCACTCTATAGAAAGAGTCTGCTAGTGGGCCAGGTAGCCTCTGGAACTCATCCTTTGTTCATAGGTGAAAAATCCAGTAAATTCCCCTGCAGTCTATCTCTGGAATAGATTTTCCTTGTCATTTGACAATGTTTCTGAAAAAGGAACATTACAGTGGTATCAGAGCATAATCTTGGCTCACCCTATGGATCTTCACAAAAATTCCATCTAAGAAGATGAGGAAGACTCCACTTTGTGGAGGAGAAGAAAGAATAAAGGAGATGAGCTAGCCAAGCTTCTCCCTAAATCCATCTAAGGGCTTTCATGGGAGCCACAAGCAAAAGAGAAGGGAGAGATTTGAAGAATCTCCAGAAGGGTTTGAAGTAGAAACAAACTCTAGAGTTTCTGATGAGGAATGTGAACATGCAGTCGCATCCTTTGATGCACAGCATAGTCACATGTGCATCTTTTTCATGGAAGAGATGGGAAAAGGAGGAGAGGTGATCAAGAGGATAACTCTTGAAGATTTTCAGAAGGAGTATGAGTCTCAAACACTGACATTCACATATCATCTCACTTTCATGGGATTTTGCAAGTATAAGGTGGAGGAAAGCCAGCAGGAAGATAGATTTTTTCTATCTACTTTCAGAGGTTCACCTACATGATCAGCAAAATCATGGGTGGAGGAGCTGAAGACCATGTTGCAGCATCACAAAGTTTCCAAAGGAGATGCTATCAGATTTGCAGTGATGCACTTGAGAGGTAAGACCTATGCATGGTGGATATTTGAGTCATATTCTTTCAAGGATGCAAATACTTCTTCCTATTTCAGATTCATTGGAACAATGATGGAAGGATTTGGTGGGAGAAATTCTGAAACACGTGCAGAGAAACAAACCAAGACTTTGCATGCAAGGGAAGGAAACATAAACTCAGATCCACTTCAGAACCTTGATGAGAAGGCTGAAATTTTGCACCACACCTTGTTGGAGGCAAGGTATCCATCTCATATTCTTGCACAATAGAGCATGGAGGTCTCTTTTTCAAAAGGAGATCAGATTTTGGAGAGGTTGCCCCTACATGTTGATGAGGAGGAGGGAAACTGCACTGGTATAGCTAGAGTTGATCCAGTGCCTCATGCAGAGGAAAGAGGAGCTCTTGCTCCATATAGAGGGACTCTTGTGTATTTGCAAGAAATTCCCCAGGATCTCCCATGAAGAGATCAAGGCACAACTCATGATACATCTGTGCCATTGATAGTAGGGTGCAGAGCTATGGAGATAGAAGGAGAAGATAGGGAGGATGACCAGCATCATGTGATGAGGAGCACACACCCTATCTATTTTATGAGATTTATGCACCTAAGAAGATGATTGGATTGCACAGTGGAAGCATGGAGGGTTTTCTCCATTCATACATTCAGTCATCTCTTGATGATGGTGTCTCACTGCATGGAGACATTACACCAAGGAGACCACTAGATCAGCAGAGGAGGTTGGATGCTCCATATTTGGGGGCCTCACACCTTGATTTCAGGAGGGTGGAAACCTTGGGAGAGTTCAGTACATCGCAGATATTTTGGGATAGACTCAAGGAGGAGGGAGACACTCTCTCATTTTAAGCATTACCCACTCTCATCAATCATACTGCGCTGACAAATTTTGCTGCAGGGATGGAGGATTGCATCTTCATGATGAAGGATGACTACTCCATATATTTGGTGAGAGGGATGATACTTACTTTGAGGAAGAACTCTTTCATGCATTGGAGTATATGGAGGCCACTCATGCTTACATTTCCCAGGATCGGGAGATTCTTTGGAGGTGATAGTCTCTCATGGGAGGCTTATTTTCAAAGATCACCATCTCTTTTTGAGCATTAGTAGCTGCATGATGGAATCGAAGTAACTTGGAGGATGAATTTGGCATGAGGGGATGTCAAGGTAGCAAGCAGCAGCATGATGGAGCACCATATTGCAAGATACCAGCGCTGTCTATGAGGAGGATTGATCCAGGATGAAGGACTCAGCTTTGGTTGAGTATTCCCCCGGGATCTTGATGCATGCATGTTTCTTGGATGGATTTTATGGAGATGGAAGGCACCTAGTGGATGATATGATCATCTATCATCACGGAATACTCTTCTTGGCTAGAGTTTCTAGTCTCAAGGAGAAATTATTTGCATGCAGCATGTGAGGACTTCCTAGCTATGCATTTGGATGCATACTTGCCTTGCTAGAAGAAGTTCACTTGGGAGGGCATTCAGCATGATCTACATCAGAGTATGGATAGATGCAGAGCTTGATTGTTTTTGGAGAGGTTGGCACAACCATTCCCTGACTCATTAGAGGAGAGGGAGAGCACTCAGTTTAGCCATTTAAGCTCAAGAGCTCTAATGCATGATGGAGGAGGTATAATTTCATGTTTGTTATTGTACTTATTTTCATTAAGTGAGGAGCATGATGTATCAGGGAGGCTTGTTCCTTCTTGAATTTTTCATGATGATGTACTTGCAGCTACTTGTAGCCTTGATTTTGGATAATTTTTTGATGGTTGTGGGGGTAGCCACGTGCTTCTTGGTGTGCACCTTTGGCACCAAATTGTTATTTCATTTTTCATATTATGAGGAGATGTTGTGGCATCAAACAAGTGGCTAGTTCAACACTTGTTACTTTGATTTTGAGGCAGGCCAAGGAGGCACTGCGCAGGTTCCATGAGTGGAACTTTGAACCACTCTCCGGTTGTCAATTGGCAACTTGCTCTTATTGTATACTGCTCCTTGTATTTTTGATGTTTGTACTCTCATGAGGAGAATTATTTGGAGAGTTTGTATGTACAACCCATTGGGAGCATGATTCTCCCCATTGTATATGCTTTATCTTGTAGGAGATACCATGGGCAAACCATGATTACCACATTGCTACTTGTACCTTCTTGTGGGAAGGTGTAGAGCTATAAAAAGGGTCTCTTTCACCTCTAATTACCTCACATTAATATGTCAATCCGGGAGCGTTTTTTTATTACAAAGAGTGACTCAATCCAAGGCTATCATTTGTCAGAGTAATGCTAGTAGTACAGTGCTTAAGAAATACAAGAGTAAACGGATGCTTGTCTATAACTAAATTACTTCAAAGAATAAATCACACACTCAGAAAACTCAACAACTTATCAGTCAAGGGTTCGGCGGTGATAACCCATCCCTTCGGAAACTGATGGAAAGGAAACTAGAGCATAGACCACGAGCCTGGGAGCTAGACAGTGACTGCCAATGCTCACTACAGCCTTAGATCATCTCTCACACCAAACCAACAACTGCAAGTAAATGGAATAGCAAAGCGAATAAAGGATTGAACAGCAATTCTGGAATAGAACAGTAAGTCTAAAATGGAACAGCAATTGAAAAACTAAGTCCCGCGGGTTGTAACCAAACTTAATCTATTAACTCAAATACTCTCTTTGCAATCAAATAACATTCTTTCACTCTAAAGGCAATTCACACAAATCACACTAAAGAACAGCAATAACGATTAATGAATTATGGAACAGTACTGATAAATTAGAAACGCACACAACACGAACGTTTAGTATGACAGCTCTGTAACATAACAGTAAGAACATGCAATGAACTCTTGAAAGGATTAATAACTTGATACAGAGTCAACACACGATTCTATCTGCAAAAACCTCAATGATTCAATCTTTAACAGAGCATGTAATATGAACTTATAAAGCATATCAAATTACCAAATAACAATAATAAACAAACCACACAGAAATAAAGTCGTAATGGTACAGAAGCAAGTGTCCTTCGGGGCCGGGCCCTTAGCCTCCAAGGATACACCGCTTGAAGTTAATCTAGACGCGGAGATGAAATAATCACCAAGCTTTTATTAATGCATCGGTCAAAAATACATTGAACCAGTTCTCAACGAAACTTAATAATCAAAGCTGATGTTTTACAGAAAATTACATAAAAGCGTATCCTATCTCTATATCCTTCTATATCAAGCTAACAGTGCTGTCTCTTTATATAAAGACGACGGCGGAGATGTCCAAGTAACAAGGTAAATAAAGCAGCGATCCCTCAGGATCGAAGATCCTGAGGGATTCGCCAAACTGTTAACTCTTCATCATGTCTTTTCTTTTGCGCTGAGCTGGTGTCTTCTCCTTCTTTTCCGAGCCGATTTTCTTTGATATGTTTATCCTTGTTTGCGTTCGGTTCTCGTCCAGAGGGACAACAGTTATCTCGACTTTGTCCTTTCCTTTGGAATGGCAATCCCTCGTTTTCTCCTTTTCCTGTATAGAAAATAACCATTATCAGTGGCTAAGTCTTGCATATTAATTCTCACATGTTTTGTTATAGTTCCTTATTACTTTCCAAATTCATGACACGAAAAGGTTCACAAATTCTATTAAAAAGCCACTGAAATAATCATCAAAAGCATACCTTTTTAGTACTCCACGGGAAGGACTGGGAGAATTTGCAGAGGCATTTCATGGCTGATTTTCTTGATGGGGTAGCTTGGGCCATTCTTGGAGGCCATAATTTCCATCCCAAAGACAAAGGCAGCCCCATATGAGCAGCATATGGAGAGAGGGCCATCATGGGAAACCAAAATAACTCTCCATTCAACCCCAACACATTGCAGAAATCAGGGGTGGGATTTTCATTTGGATGATTGCATGGATGAGAAGATCATCATTGGGAGGCAAATTTTCCCATGCACATCATCATTCCTACCTTAAGGAGGCCACATTCCAACTGGAAGGATTCCACTACACCTTCTATCTTTCCATGAGGAGCATCATCTTCAGTTTGCATACTTGGGAGAGAGCATTGGAGGGAAGATTTGTCGCAGTATATTTGAGAATTGGTGGGACCATGGATGAGGAGGCCACAAGAGAAGAAGTAGGAGGAATTTTTTTCTCTCTATGTAGTTTCTTGAGGACAAGCAACATGTGGGAGGGGAGGACTGTAATGTTCCAAATTTTAGCCTCAAGCTAAAATGGAACATTATAGTTGCATATTTTTATTTTGTTGAATAAAAATGGGTAAAGTGACCCATTCATGTAATAAAAAGGAATAAAATCCCTTACAATGTGAAAAGGGATAATCATGGAGCTGTATTTCACACCCTCATGTGTGAAAGGGGTTAAAATGCAAATGGACAAGGCCAAATTGACTAAGTCAAACTGTGTTGGCATGAGTTGGAGAGCACTAAGTGGGACAACGCAGTTCTAGTGGAGGAATATTCCATGAGGGAGGAAACTTATAGAGGAAGGAAGGTGAAGGCTCATTGATTTTGAAGAGGAGCAAGGCAGCCCATTGAGACTATCTTGGATCATTTGATTATTTGTCTATTAAGACAAATTGCTGCCTCTTACTATTCAGCATAGCTGCAGTGCCCTTGGGCACGAGGGAGTCCTGTTTAGGAATACCTCTCCTTGGGAGTAGCTCATGAAGGATTTCAATCATCCTCCATATTCCAACATTCAGGCCATAACATCAGCCATATTCATCAGCGCTATGTCTGTAGCAGATTATTGTGCAGTGTAGCTGGGTGTTGCTGGAGGTTTCCTACAACACCATTTCGAGCTGATATTTCAGAGGAGGGAAGTTCTCTACTTCTGGGAGGTTAGTGAGGATGGTTCCTAAGATTATTCCACTATCATTGGTAGGATTCCAACCACTTCCATCAGTTACAACACAGACCCTCTCATAGACTACATTCTTGTTGAGGCATATTTGCAGTGAGGGTGTTGCAGAGATTTTAGAGGGTGAACTCTCTTGTGTCAGGATCAACCTGAAATTTGAGAGAACCATTGGAGAAATGCACATCATCAGATTCAGCCATTCAGCTTTCTCCATTCCACTCCACATATTGAGTTGCTGCAACTACCCAGCAACTCCGACATTTTTGCAGTTTTGCAGATTTCAGCCAATCCTTCTAGGATTGACTTGAGGTAGTGATTGGGAGCTTAGATCTTCTCTCCCAATGATATATGAGCCATGTATATGCAGATCCGTGTTTTTTTTCACTTAGTACAACAGTCTCCCTTCTATAACTGCGCAGTCCCTATTCATGGGAATTCTGCTATGGAGCAACACTTGTATTTTGGCATGTATTTTCATGGAAGGCTTCTAGCCTTATTCTTCTGACATTCATTGTATCATTTTCTATTGTTATTTCATAATAAAATGGCTCAATATTTTTCATACATTTTGGCATAATTTTTATTCACTGCTATTTCCAGTTTATGTCTTTATATTGCTGTAGCTACATGTTTGGGTTATCTTAAGAGATTCCCAATCTTGTTGTGTTTCCCTCTTGGGGATATTGTCCCTTGACAATCACTCTATAGACAGAGTCTGCTAGTGGGCCAGGTAGCCTATGGAGCTCATCCTTTGTTCAAAGGTGACAAATCCAGAAAATGCCCCTGCAGTCTATCTATGGAATAGATTTTCCTTGTCATTTGACAATGTTTCTGGAAAAGGAACATTACATTATCTCAGTCACAATTTGAATCCAACTGAAATCAAATACTCACATGTGGAGAAATTGGCCTTGGCAGCAGTTCAAGCTATCCAGATATTTTGTCATTACATACTGTTACGAAAAACGATATTGATTTCTGATTATAACCCTATGATGTATATTTTGACCAAACAATTACTAGGGGGGGAATACTCTAAATGGATAGTAATCCTTCAATAGTTTTATTTAGAATTTGAAAAATCTAAATCAAAGAAATCACTAGTGTTCGCCGAACTGATGTGTGACTTCCCAAATACTGAGACAGAAAATGTGGTAGAACATCTGATCACCGATGAATATTTGTTTCTTATTAGTACTATTGACCCATGGTATGAAGATATTATCATCTATCTCCAAAACAAAACTTTTCGTCTTGAACTCTCTTGTTCACATAGACGAAAAATCCATTTCCAATCCCAACAATATAATATTGTCGGTGACACTCTTTATCGTCGAGATGCGGACTCTTTTTTTCGGCGATGTCTTACTCATGAAGAGGTTGAAAAAGTTTTAAATGATTGCCACTTTGGAGCATGTGGCGGTCATATGTCTGGGTATGCCACAGCCCAAAAGATATTGCGCGCTGGTTATTTTTAGCCTTCCTTATTTAAAGATTGTATTCTAACAGTCCGAAAATGGCACAATTGTCAGATCTTTGATCGTAAAATGCATGCAGCACCCGCTCCTCTTCACCCAATAATTATTGTCAGTCCTTTTGCAAAATGGGGCATTGACATCATTACATGTAACCCTCACTCGGCCGAGGGGCATGGGTATATTATTCTTGTAGTATATTATTTTACCAAATGGGCCGAGGCAATGCCTACATTTGTAGCAGATGGAAAAATTGTAGCTACTTTTTTATTCAATCACGTGATTGCTCGATTTGGTGTACCCCAAGCTATCATTACTGATCATCAGAGCCATTTTCGAAACATTATTATGACCAAACTAACTGATCAAATTGGCCTGCGCCATGATAGTTCTACTCCATATTACCCGTAGGCTAATGGTCAGGTTGAAGCTGTAAATAAATTTTTAACCACCATGATCAAACGGATAATTGGAATCCATAAATCTAATTGGCATACTATGATTTTTTCAGCACTTTGGGCATACTGAACCTCAGCAAAAACCGCAACAGGTTTCACTCCTTTTCAGCTGGTTTACAGTTCAGAAGTTGTGTTACCGATTGAATGTGAAATATCATCACTCAAATTAGCCATAGAATTACTACCATCTACCTCCAAGGATGAAAAATGATTTTTATACTTAGCTCAATTAGATGAGACTCGTCGCACTCCTACACTAGCTATCGAGGCTCATAAAAAACAAATCAAAGCTCATTATGATAGGATTGTTTCACCTCATAATTTTTCATAGGGTGACCTAGTATTGGTGTACGACCAAGCTAATGATAAACTAGGAGCTAGGAAATTCGAACCCATGTGGCACGGTCCTTATATTGTTAAGCGTGTGTTTGCAAAAGGGGCCTATGAATTAATTTATTATGACGGAGTCTCTTTAGACAAACCCATAAATGGGCTTTATCTGAAGATATATTAGGCTTAAATATTGTGTGAAGATATTTTTTGTATTTTAGTTATTTTTGTAGCTAGTGTGCCTTAGATTAGAAAAGTGTGCCTAGTTTAAGTTTGTTTTTACCCCTGCTTATCTGGATTACTCTTGATATTGTAGATGTCGACATCCCTTCAAACATATATTGGTTTTGCTGATGGTTCTTATCGTAGTACACGAAACATTTCTTCCACGGCCTGGGTTATTTATTCACCCACTGATGAGTTAATATCTATGCATGTGGTAAGCCTTGGTAAAACAACGAATAATATTGCAGAATATAGCACATTTATTGAGTTATTATCTGAAACCATTTCATTTTGAATTCTACGTTTGGTCGTTAGGTTAGATTTTGAACTCATTGTATTACATTTAAATCGAGTATACACAATTAAAAATCTAGTATTATTGAGATTATTTTTGAAGGTATGTCTCTTAGAACGAGAATTTGATTATATTGAATATCAACACATTCCGAGAAATTTAAACACATTGGTTGATGCATTAGCTACTAGTGTTATAAACAGACATTTACAACATTAAAGTAGTAAATCAAAGTAACATTCGATAAACATGTTGGACAGATAGCCAGAAATAGTAGTAATATCATAGAATGGAGTAATATTTTCAAAAAATATTACATCATCTTCGATTATAGGTTTAAAACACCTTATAATAAGTAAAAATAGTGATGAAAAAAAACAAAATGTCATAGTCTGCACAATCATCCACTATCCATGGTGGTGATCATTATAGTACAGGACAACTCACGCTACTCTGTTCAGGAATCTCGTGAACTGACCAAGAACACCAATAACATGTCTCTAAAGACGGAGAGGGACATCGTCTATCGAAGTCTCCAGGATATCCGAAGTCATCCGCTCTAGGTTGTGTTCCAAGTCAGTTAGAATCTCAGCCGCCTGATCCTGTGGTGGTGCGACGGGCTCTCTTTTCTTCCTATCGAAGCAACGGAGCATGGTCAGACTACGTGGACCAACATATGCATTTTAAAAAATTTCATCAGTATTGGAATGATTTAAACAAAAACAAAATAAAAATTAGAATTTAGAACATGTCAAAATTATTCTTACCTGAATCAACCCACTGTGCTCCCGAAGGAAGGGACATCTCTCGATCACCACGAAAGTCTATCCCGGCATATGGTAAATCTTCTATAGTGAATATTTGGTTCTCCAACCAATGGAAATATGCTGGGGTGAAACAAAAAATTTGACCTCCCTCACTATGATGGACCATCAATGCAACCCATCGAACCATCCGAGGCTCCTTGACACTACCATGATCAAATGAAATAAGTTGTGGGGCAAGTGAAGGAATTCTCTCCAGAGAAAATGTGACAACAATAGCTCCATACCCAAAGTTTTTCAACTTTGATTTCTTTGCCCTGGTCAATTGGCCTTTTACATTGGCCAATACTTCGTCACACCAATTGAAAATGGTGCGTTTGAAACAATCGACAACAATCTGCATCTGCGATATAATAGCAACATGTGGAGTCGCGCTCCCACATAACCAGTTATAGTAAATGCAACCACTTTGAGTTCAGGATGGATGATTGTTTTTATATCAATGCATTTATCTTTGGGATCCGCCTCCTCATTGCAAAACTCTTGCTGAAGGCTAGTGACATATTGGCCACCTGCCCTAGCCCCAAACAAAGATATTGGTTCGCCTCTCTTTGATAAACCAGTAAGAAAATATATGTCTTCTAGCTCAATTTCGAGTCGGTGATCCCCAATTATGAAGCATTGTTCTTGGACATCCCATTTGTTTACTAGCCAGGTAAGTAAATTTAATTGGGCCCTCGTGCCTTGAATAGCCCAAAATTTATACAAAACGCATTCCCTCAATACGTGTAATGTGGGCGGATGTACCATGGCAGCCTCATCAACCTCTTCATGTTCACGTTCTCTCCACTCAAGCATTGTAGATATCTTGCAATGGACAAATTGAAAGATTAGAAATAATTTGAGTGAGAAAATTTGAATTATTTTGGGAGAATAAATCATTGTATTTTCGTTAAGGCGCCTCCGCACCTTTTGCACAAAAACAGTGTGTGGATCTGCACGCGTCTTATGCATAAAGTGCGAGACCACGATAATTTTCCCTTTGAAAATTTGTCGGGGTCCGCAGGTGTCATGTGTATTACCTGCAGACCCGTGAGAAAATTTTTAAACATATTTTTCTCGTTAAAAATCAATTTAAGCCCTAAATCAAGAAAGTGAATGAACAAAAATGAAGTCAAGGATGATGTGGATTACCTAAAGTTGACGGTTTTTGATTCCGACGGGTGAATTTTTCGTAATCTCCTCTGGAACGATTTTCACCAAAAGCTCTCAAATTTCACTCTAGAATCAAATGGTAAAAATGATTTAGAAAAACTCCTTTTTATAATATTTTTTGAATAAATGAAATATAATTTTGTTTATTTTCCACTTTGAAAAGTTGTTTTCCAAATTATTTTTATTAATCATAAACAGGTATGTTTAATTTTGAGTTTTTTGTGTAGAATACAGGATTTTTTGGGTAAAGTGATCATTTTTGATGAAGAAGTATACCTTTTATCACTTTTTCGAACTCGATAAAAATTATGAAAAAGTGAAAATTATGAGTATATTTTTATTCCTTTTTCAAACTCGTTAAAACTTACGAAAAAGAGAAAACCGTGAGTACATTTTTATCCCTTTTTCTAACTCATTAAAACTTATGAAAAAGTGAAATATTGAGTTCTCTTTTAAGCCCTTTTCAGACTCTTTAAACATGAAAAGATCGCCAAGTACTTGACTATTCGAACTCGTTAAAGGAAATGAAGAGTCGTCCCTTCAGTATAAGTTTACCCCTTTTCCGGACTGAAATGGACTATTTACGAAAAAGGAAAATGTTGACTAATCATGGTCAATAGAGTTCTCTCTTGTATTATTTTATCCTTTTTCGAGCTTGAGAGACTAAATTTACGAAAAATTACACCCACAAAGTTTCCTTAAGTTTTTCTTCTGACTCCCTTAATTTGAAAAACACCGAGTTTCTCCTATACTAGACTCGTTAAAATTTAACAGTAAAGGACTTGTAAATTACAAACAGGAACGAACCACTCCTTCTTAGGGTTTTATTTTTAAACTAATTTGGACTCATCCAAATGATAAGCTTATAAAAACAAGAAAATGTTAACCTCCTCAAGCTTGTCAAAAATAAAGAGGTACTTGCCAAAAATGGTGGGGAAAAAGAGAGAAAATGGATCCAGTTGTTAAACTTTGTTTAAAAGCAGTATCCCACTCTTGAACATGACACTTTTTGTCACACTTCTACCTAG
Organism: Pinus albicaulis; assembly: GCA_034641835.2. Lineage (NCBI taxonomy): Eukaryota > Viridiplantae > Streptophyta > Pinopsida > Pinales > Pinaceae > Pinus > Pinus albicaulis. The sequence continues at coordinate 24,689 of JAXQQM020089310.1, forward strand.
GTTGGGAAAATACTTTGCCTATCAGTTAATCAAATCACATTGAAAGTCTTCAGCCGGTTTCTGGGTATTAACCTTAGGTCAATTGTCACCAAATAATCTGTAGTGTCGTTATGTGTTCAAGATGACAGTTCAAACAAACCATTCATCTACAAACATATGTCTCAATTCGCATTGACCATCCCTGAGTCAGTCCTTGTAAAGTATTTCTGCAAAACTTGATCTAATGGTTTCGTGTCATAGGCTTTCCTACAACGGGTCACTTTCTATCGATGACATCATATCATCTAGGAAGTTGATCTAGAATCCTTCAGTACCTTGGAATCTGCATGCCTTAATGGCAGGTTTCTCTCCTTCGACGACAAGTTGCATCATTGACCTTCGATCGAATGATTCTGTGAAATGTTCGACTTCATATCACAAATTCACATTTCATAGATTGTACTAAGTACTTTGAGAGCCATTTTCATTATTGGTGGTTTCTCTCACACTTGTTAACAATTCACATCATTGATTGGTAATCAAGTGGTTTCTACCATGTTCGACTTCAACACAATAAATTTCATGGATATAATCGTACTAGTTAGAGAAATAGAAATCAAGACCCTAGATTAGTTTCCACCATCTAGGCTACGAGGAATTTTATTGGTCATTATATAGTAGACTATTCATGACAAATGGCTGCATCCTTACTGTGTCTACTATTGATGTAATATTAAAATCATTTCTATATCAGAACATTTTAGTTAATTTTTTATTTAGTTAGTTGTTGTTATGAGTATGGGAATGCCTACCTCAGCAATGATATCTATATATATGTTTGCATTTAATGTTTTTACAAGTTCCAACCGGCATCCATAAGCCAATCCTCAGGATGATAAAGCACTTCACTCTTCGAATTATCTCAGAATTCTCGCTTTAGGGGGGAATCTGTTACACATTATTTTGTCACCATGACATTTTATTGTCCATATGGGTTCATCAACACCTATATAATGCTCCCTTAGAAGTCTAAAAACCCTAAAGTTCCTAAACCAAGTCTTGAATTTGGAGAAAAGCTTGTAAAAATCATAAAAATACTTGTACTGCACTTTTCCTTAGCTTTACCTGTGACACCGCATCCTTTTGCTCCAAACACTGCGGAGCCAACCACATGTTTTCTTCATTAAAAGTGTGGACCCTTGTGAAAGGTAAATTTAAGGCGAAATTAAATTATAGAAGCCTAGCTAGATGAATATTCTCCCAGCTAGAAGCTTCTAGAATGCATTATCCAGTCAAAGCCTTACTCCCTCCATAATCATGAACATTCATTCCTTCATGAAATGAGCATATTCCTTGGATTTTGGAACTTAATCCCTTGATAAGGGGAATCTATCACTTCTATTTTGGAGCTATAACCACTTTCCTTCTCCTATAAATTGAAGCTTTGGTTTAGTCTCAAGGTTACATGCTCACATATGTAAAAACTTCTCTATGCATTTTGTATACCCTTAGTACTTGCTTTGTACTTAGTACTTGTATTAGAGAAGGGAATTTCTGAAGAAACATACTCTTCTTGCCAGCTGCGAGAACAATTACATACTCATAGTTGGATTAGTTCAAAGAGTGGAAGGGCTTGTTAGACCAAAGGAAAACGCTTGTTCCGAACCCCGGAAGGATCTGTATGACATCAAGACGAATGCGATTGTAAGAATCCTTCTTTTATTAAAAGAGAATAAAATTGGATCATGTTTTCTCAATAAGTTGTTTATGTGTTTAATTGAATGACTTATTTATTAAATTCCTTGATCATTAAGATAGATTTGTGATTTTTGAATTAGTATATGTTGCAGGTGCATTTGATTCTCTTTCATGTCTTTTCTTGCAGGTTTTAAGAGCTGACTTCTTGGAGCGACGGGAAAGAAGAGTTCAACTAGAATTGGACCATAAGTAGGTCCTCCTTTCGTCATATAGAATTCTAAATCATATATAATATAGAGAAAGTAGTTTACATTTGTCCTGTTTGTTTCTAGCTATCCTTGTGATACTAGGGAGATCTTTCTTGTCTGTAATAACAATTTATCCACCTAACAGTTTGGTTCAGCCTCCTTCGCAGGTCATTTTCTTTTGATTGCACTTCTTGGAGAAGATTTATCACCAAGACTCCCAAGGATGTTGGGAAAATGGAATCCATGCCATACACCAGTTTATAGGCAGACATTCCAATTTATTTTTTGGTGGTTAGTCTATCATCCCATAGTGCATGTACTAGCTTGCCATGCCATGCTTTTTTATTATGTTCCAGAAGCTTCTTAATGATATTGACCAATCTTTTTTTAGAGGACTTAGCTAGCCCATTACCTTTAGGGTAATAAGATATGGAATTTCCTAATGTGATGTGATATTTATAACAAAATTCGACCATTATTTTGGATGTAAAGGTAGCAGCATTATCTGTGATGATCTTTCTGGGGCAACCAAATCTAGACAGGATGTTTGTCTCAAGAAACTTGATAATGACTGAGTCGGTAGCATTCCTAGAGGGGATTTATTCTATCCACTTAATGAAGTAATCAGTAGCAAGAGGATCCACTTATGTTGGGTAGATGAGGTGGGGTGAATAGCTCCAATGAATTCTAGAACCCATTGTTGAAAAGGATCTTCAACAGTAATGGGATGCAATGGAAAAGGTAAGAGTTTTCTCTTGCCATAAAAAAATTGGCACTTATGGCAATTCATGACCAATTTGTGGGTGTCAGAGAAAAGGGTAGGTCAATAGTAGCTAGCTCTAAGTATTTTTTTTGGCTATGGTATTCCAATAGAGATGACCCCCGTAGTCTCCCTCATGTAGCTCATGCATGATTTTACCTGCATCTTCCTCAAGAAAACATTTAAGAAATATGCCAACATAATTTTTCCAATATAACACTCCATCTAAAATGTAGAATTTTAAAGATTTTTGTTTCAGGAATCTAGATTTTGTCTTGGATAATGTAGAAGGAGCATTAAGATAAAAAATAACATATAAGATATCAACATACCAAGATGAATTCAGAAATACTTCTTCAATATGGGGAGTTGTGCACTCTTCTTGTTCTTCTAAAACATCAACCATATTCATAGCTAATGCTTGGAAATTTGATCAGCCATAAGTTTTGCAAGTCCTTGTCTTTTAACTAGTTTAGTGGGTCTGATTTCTTAGTCATATTCTAAAATAATAGCAATCCACTTTCCCCTTTTACCATCAGGGTCCTGATTCAAAATGTCTTTGACAACTGTATGTGGAACAAAACCAATGATATCAGAATGTAAGATATAAACTCTAAAGTATTTCAATGCGTTAATCAAGGAAAAGGATTGTTTCTCCAAGATGTTATATTTTAGAGGAGCATCCTAAGGGCTTTTCTGAAAAAGGCTATGGGTTTTTCTTTCCCCATCATGTTCTTTTGCAATAATATTGTAGCAATGGTATGTTAAGATGCAAATGAGAAAATGTAGAAATGCTTGGTAAAATTAGGACTGATCAAAACTGGTGTTTGAGTGAGAGATTGATTTACCAGTTCAGATGATTGTTTAGCTTCCAAGGTCCATTTAACCCCTATCTCTCTTTTTAGCATGTTTGTAATATTCCTAAAAAGTTCAGCAAAGTTGGGGATGAACCTCCTCAAGAAATTGATTTTCCCAATAAATGATTGCAACTCCTTGATGTTTCTAGGATGGCTGATTTGCAATATGCCTTCAATCCTTTTGGGATCTATTTTTATTCCTTCTTCAGAGATGATATGGCCTAGGATTTTTCCTTCTTGGAGACCAAAAAATGTTTTCTTGGGATTCAAGGATAGGCCATACTTCCTACACTTTTCAAAAACATTTCTTAAGTGGATTAAGTGCTCTTCATTAGTCTTAGAGTAAAAAGTGATATCATCAAGGTAAATGACTATGAAGTAGCCTTTGTCTTCTGAAAAATCTATGTCCATGGCCCTTTCGAAGTTAGCCCCCGCATTCATCAAACCAAATGGCATTTTAACATACATGAATTTACCTTGGGGTGTGGGGAAGGCAGTTTTTTGTTGATCACTTGGGAGTACTAGCACTTGGTTGTAACTGGAAAATCCATCAAGCAGTGAGATTATTTTAGATCCAACTACTTTTTGAAGTATATGATCCATTTTAGGCAAGGGATAGTTATCTTTTAGGTAGGCTTTTTTTCATATTTCTAATGTCAATGCAAAGCCTAATCTCCCTAGTCTTCTTTCTAACTGACACAAGGATGGAAACCCACTTTGAGTATCTGAGGGGAACTATGATCCCGGAATCATACATCCTTTTGATCTCTTTCTCAACTAAAGGTAGTAAGACAGGCTTATTCTTCTCAATTTTTGTTTGAAAGGTTTCTGATTTTCTTTAAGAGGAATTTTATGCTGAATAATTCTTGTGTCATATGATTTCAAATCCTCATATCCCCATGCAAACACATCTTTAAACTCTTGAAAAAGGTCAACATATTTATGTTTTATTTGAGGAGAAAGAGATTTGGATAGTTTGATCATTTTGGGTTCCTTTAGGCTGCCTATGTTATATTCCTCAAAATCATTCTCGGTGGATTCTATCTTTTTTTTTTCCACATCATTAAAGTCAAACAACTCTTCTAATGGTGCAAGTACCCTTGGTAATGTATCATATTTACATTGTAAAAACTCAAGGTCCCTTTGGTATAGATCCTTAAACAATTTTTCCTCACAAGGACGTGAAATCATATTTATATCAACAATAGAGGACAACACTATTTTTTGGGCTTGTTCTTTAGCAAAAACACTTTCATCATGCTCTGGGCTTGATTTATTTTTATTTTTTAATTTATTCCTAGATTGCAGAAAGTCATCAATTTGTTCATCACCCTCAAACACTTGCCAATGGTTTATGTTGTCAGGTACTATAGGCTATTTTTTTACTTTAACAGTGTATTTTTCAGCTGCATGGGGTATTTGGCAGTTGCTAGCAGCAAAGGCAAGCTCATTGGCAAGGCAGTTTTGGGTTCCAGGGATGAAAGTGAGCTGATATTTCTCAAAGGCTTTGAGGAGATTTTTAGGACCTCATAATGTATCATTTTGACTACATATTTTGTCACCATTTTACTCTTTCTAAGTCCATGCTTAAACCTTACATTATCCATTTTTCCCAAAAGGTATATAAATTTCCTCTCTTTACTATGTATTTAATTTGTTTTGCATATAATTCCACATTACTTTTATATTTAATCATTAATCGAATATATATAGTTGTTGAGACAGTCTAAAAGATCGCAGATAAGGATCGCGTTGCTGAAACAGTCAATCCCATTGTTGAAACAGTCGATCCCGTTGCTGAAACAATCAACGGGTATGCAAATATCGTTGCTGAGACAGCTCATGACTTGCGATTTTCAAGGTGTATTTCAAGAATGATGGCAATAAGACGAAGACAAGCAAGGGGAGCTATTACACGGACTGTTCTGAAGCCAATATTTTTGTATCTATTGTAACAGCATTCCGCGATGGAAGAACAGAAAGACCTTGTGTTAAAACAAAAGATGAGATTTGGGTAAAAATAGGATTTCTCTGATGTAACTGTAATAGATGTCTCCTCTTTAAAAATAGGAGACATCATCATTAGAAGGGGGATTAGAGACTGCGGGAAGTACATTTTATTTGAGCAAAGAAGAGCAAGGCTCTATTGTAATGTATCACTTTTTGAGAGATGAATAAAAGTTTATTTTGAACGCTTCAACTTAATTTCTTTCCCTGGAGAATATTGTGAGAAGGAAAGGGCCCGCCTTCATCACAAGATTCACCCAATTGCTCCTGTAGTTTGTTACTCTTTATGTCATTCGCACCCTCATTTAACATTGTTTGCTGAATAATATTTACGCAGTTCTGTGTTTCTTATTAAAAACTCTGTTTTCTTTAAACATTGCATTAGCTTTATACCATTCATTCTTAAGAAGCTGTAAGTTACTTCCTTTTCGGTCATTCGTTTGTAGGATGAATGTGTGACAGAGTGATATCAGGAAACAAGTGCTGAAGATTCTTGTTTGGAGGAATAGGGTCCTATTCTCTGTTGATTGATCTTCTTTTTCTGCAGTGTGATTGATATCAGGAAACAGGTGCTAAAGATTCCTTCTTGGGGGAATAGGGTCCTGTTCTCTGTCATGGTTGATTGATCTTCTTTTCTGCAGGGGTATTTCCTTTCATTATCTTTCCTAGAATTCCTTTAATGAAAGTCTGCAATAGAGGGATTGTTTCTGCTGTAACACAAGTAGGCTTCAGCTTTGTTAAAATGAGGTGTGAACAATGTGATTAATATTTGTGTGATTAATATTTCTGTGATTAATGCTACAACATTTATTTTCTTTTGGAGTTGAGCATATATTGTGTGTGATTGCCTTTGAAACAACCAGACCTTCCTGGGTTGACAATTTATGTGGCACTCGAATTACTAAACAATTAAAGTGACCAAAATTTTGGCACCGTTGTCGGGGAAGGCAATTATAGATTTCAAAAGCATTGATATTTTCTTTCTAGATGTGTAGATTGTATGAGAGGACGCGGAACCCAGAAGAAAACTAACCCTACAAGTGGCAAGGCCAAAGGAAGGGGAGGAAGAGAGAATTTCATTGACGAAATTGTATCAAAAGCTGAATCTTCGTAGATATTAAGTTCTCGAAGACCAAAGCCTCAACGCTCCCCTCAATCAGATTACAAAACAGAAGAAGTTGTGAGCCCTGAAAACATTGAGGAACCAGCAACAGATATTAAAGAAACAGTAGCTAGTGTTGAAGAATCAGAAGAAAGTGCTAAGGAATCAACAGAGAACGTTGAGGAATCAACAGGAAATATTGAAAAACCAGTGGAAAATATTAAGGAGCCAGTAGAAAACTTTGAAGATCGAGAAAGTGCAGTAGGAGATCAACCAATGGAAGGAAACAAAAAAGAATTATTTGGTGGAGGACAAGTAGATCCTGAAGGATAAGGAAAGGATGAAAATTCTCTCTCTACCTTGGGATTTCCTATTAGTGATCTCCCTAGAGGAGCAACTCCTATTAAGAATATCCCGTTGTCAGCCTTACCCAATTTTCATGGTTTATCCTCTGAAGATCCTGACGAATTTCTTTTTGAATTTGATATATTATGAAAAAGTTATGATTATGTTACTAATGCTCAGAAGCTGAAACTGTTTCCAGCAAAATTAAAAGGAACTGCATTAAGGTGGTTCATGAGCCTTGGAAGCCAAGTAATCACAACATGGGAACAGATGAAACATAAATTTCTGCTTAAATATCAAGATTATTGTCGGACAAGAGAAAAGAGGGAGGAATTATTCAATATGGTACAAAAGGAGGATGAGAATTTGGAAGACTTTGTGGAAAGACTGTAGTACAATCTGCAGAGATCCTATCATCCGAGTGTAAGTAAAGATATTATTAAGAAAATATTACTTAAAGGAGTAAGGGATGATTGTTTAGACATGCTAAATATGCTTGGTAAGGGAGATATATCTAAAGAACCATATGATGAGATTTTTGACCTCTGTAAAAGATGATCAAGAGGATCTGCAAGGAACAGATCAAATAACAGAGATCCCACTTATTCAAGAGTTCAGAAATCAGCCAGTGGGGGAGCAACAAGAGCTGAAATGTTAAGTTCTTTTTCTTCACAAATTGATACCTTGCAGGTTAAAAAGAAGCAGGCTGAAGCAGAAGCAGCTCTGGCTGTATTTTTCCCTAAATGCAGAGACAAACATCCACTAAGGGAATGCCCATTGGACAAGATACCAATCTGCACCCTTTGTGAGAAAGATCATGAAACAAAACAATGTCCTTCTCTACCAGGAATAAAGGCAGCATTGCAACCAACAGAAGAAGAAGTTGAAGCATTTTATCTGCTAACACAAAGAAGACAATGGCAACCAAGAGGACAAGGTATGAATTCTAGCATGCCATTTACATCTTCTAATCATTGGAACAATTATCCTCCTTTTAGTAAGACAAATTACCCTCCTTTTAACCAAATGCAATACCCACCCTTTAATCAAATGAATTACCCACCCATGCAACAAGAAAATCCTACCTTCGTAGATCCTGCAATGTGGACTCCTTGGCCCCCACAACAACCATCCTCTTTTAATCAATGGAATTCAAATTGGAGAGGCCAACAACTCCCATTTCCAAATCAATTTCCTCAATTTCAACAACCACTTCCTCTACCATCAGGTGCTCCACCAAATAATCAAATGAGACCGTAACTACCTATACAACCAAATCCTAACCCCAATAATAAAGCTGTGCAAGTTATTGACATTCAAAACCAGCCTACACTTCCTGTTTTCCCTGTGCAATGCAATGACATCCATTTAAGATCTCGGAAAATAGTTGAACCTATTATTGATGATGTTACTTCTTTGGATTCAGATAAAGAAGAAAATGAGAAACATGATTCACACAAAGAAGTACAACCACCCTCAAACAAGGGAGCTAAAATAACAGAGCCACCATTCCCCGAGCGTTTAGTTTTAACTAAAACTCCTGAAACACCTACCTTTAATCTCTTAGGGGAATTGCAAAATTTGTATGTTAAAATTCCACTTTTATAGGCACTAAGAGATGTACCAATTTATGCCAGAACCATGAAAGATATTTTTATTAAGAAACCTGGTAGGAAGGCTAAAGATCCCCTTACAGTCCATGTTATGGGTGATCTATCTGCATTAATGTCCGGAAAAACCCCTCCTGTGAAATATGGTGACCCCGGCCATCCTACTGTGACAGTTCAAATTGGAAAAACAATAATTCCTCAAGTTATGGTATATTTAGGTGCTGCAATAAACATTATGACTCTCGAAACTTCACAGTTGTTACAGCTAAATAACACAATTAGAGATACACCAACCATCCTAGAGTTAGCTGACCGTTCTACAATTAAGCTAGAAGGAGTTGTTGAAGACCTAGTTATCTCGGTTGAATCCTGGAATTACCCAGCTGATTTTGTGGTGTTACAAACTAAAACAAAGTTGGGGGGACACCCTCTAATTCTAGGAAGGCCTTGGCTAGCCACACCCGATGCCTTTATCAGCTGCAGATCTAGTTCAATGACAATTTCCAATGGATATGAAACTAAACAGCTTACTCTCTATCCTCATGCTACACCCATAATTAAAAATGAAAATTCTGTGTGGATGGATTATGATGATAATGCTATTCAGCCTATTTTGACTATCAGACAAGCTTTAAGTTTTAAAGACAACACAGAGGATGAAGTAATTAATAATTTTATTTGTGAACCTTCCTCCGTGATTGTTGAAACACAAAATCAATTGACTGCACTTTTTGAAACGGATACCCAGGAGAAGATTAAATCTGAAGATTTACCTCAAACATCAACCACTATCTCATCTAAAAGCATAACAGTAGAACTCGAACCTGGAAAAACATTGAACATAAATCATGATCTAACAGTTGTTGAAACACAGCAGTTAATGAATTTACTACTTGAAAATAAGGAAGCATTCGCATGGGATTACACGGATATGAAGGGAATCTCTCCTGAATTATGTACTCACCGGATTTATATTAAGGAGGGTTGTCGACCAGTATGTCAACCCCAAAGACGAATGAACCCTAATTTAAGAGAAATTGTGAAAGAGGAACTTCAAAAATTGCTTAATGCAGGATTTATATATCCTATATCTGACAGTGAATGGGTTTCCCCATTGGTAATAGTCCCTAAGAAAAACGAGAAATGGAGAATAGCCCACACATA
>JAXQQM020060993.1:0-47287 GCA_034641835.2 Pinus albicaulis
ATGGAATAGCAAAGCAAATAAAGGATTGAACAACAATTCTGAAATAGAACAGCAAGTCTAAAATGGAACAGCAATTGAATAACTAAGTCCCGCAGGTTGTAACCAAACTTAATCTATTAACTCAAATGCATTCTTTGCAATCAAATAACATTCTTTCACTCTAAAAGCAATTCACACAAATCACACTAATGGAACAGCAATAACTATTAATGAATTATGGAACAGTACTGATAAATCAGAAACGCGCACAACACGAACGTTTAGTATAACAGCTCTGTAACAAAACAGTAAGAACATGCAATTAACTCTTGAAAGGATTAATAACTTGATGCGGAGTCAACACACGATTCTATCTGTAAAAAACCTCAATGATTCAATCTTTAACAAAGCATGTAATATGAACTTATAAAGCATATCAAATTACCAAATAACAATGATAAACAAACCACACAAAAGTCAAGTCGTAATGGTACAGAAGCAAGTGTCCTTCGGGGCCGGGCCCTTAGCCTCCAAGGATACACCGCTTTAAGTTAATCCAGACGCAGAGATGAAATAATCACCAAGCTTTTATTAATGCATCGGTCAAAAATACATTGAACCAGTTCTCAACGAGACTCAATAATCAAAGTTGATGTTTTACAGAAAATTACATAAAAGCGTATCCTATCTATCAAGCTAACAGTGTTGTCCCTTTATATAAAGGTGATGGCGGAGATGTCCAAGTAACATGATAAATAAAGCAGCGATCCCTCAGGATCGAAGATCCTGAGGGATTCGCCAAACTGTTAATTCTTCATCCTTTCCTTTCTTTGGCGCCGAGCTGGTGTCTTCTCCTTCTTTTCCGAGCCGATTTGCTGTAATCTATTTAGCCTTGTTTGCATTCGGTTCTCGTTCAGAGGGACAGCAGTTATCTCGACTTTGTCCTTTCCTTTGGAACGGAAATTCCTCGTTTTCTCCTTTTCCTGTACAGAAAATAACCATTATCAGTGGCTAAGTCTTGCATATCAATTCTCACATGTTTTGTTATGGTTCCTTATTACTTTCCAAATTCATGATACAAAAAGGTTCACAAATTCTATTAAAAAGCCACTGAAATAGTCATCAAAAGCATACCAGCAAACGAACATGGTATGAGAAAAGACGAGCATACCTGCCCTCACAACTGAAATACTGAATGATGAGCCTCATGAGCGGTGCATACTCATCTCTCAAGAATCTGAATGGAAAAACTCTACTCAAGTAAGCTTTATATCCAGTTTTAATGTATGGCTCATAGTGAAATTTGTCTAACTGCTGACCCTTGTTCCATTCTTCGCCCATGTTCGGTATACCAGTGGCTTGAGCAATAGTCAAAGGTGACACAATGAAATCAACCCCAGCAAGGCTTACCCGATCACCCCGTAAATGAAGAACAAACAGACGTGCTAATTCACGATGAGACCGGGTTTGTGCAACCATCTCACAAAATCTGAAACATGACAAGAATCGAAAACAATCCATAGCTAATGGACATGCCTGCAATCGAGCCAAAGAAGTAGGCTCCTCTCTGCGATGATCACCGCTTCTATTTTCTCTGCGGGACCCCCGTGGCACATTACCTTCAGTCACCGAATCACTGCTTGACCTTGGCTCATATTCTGACTCTGTCTCCGACATGGCTCTGACCAAGCTTTTGGCAATGTGTATACTGATATGAAAGCAGTGCAAACAAAGTTAGGATGTATGTTTCAACACCCAACCAATATTCCCACCGTCAAAGCACCATCAAGGAATCAAATCATGGATAAAATCTCAGCTTTAAATGGATTGGAAAAGGCACAATCTCTGTTTTGAATGCAAGTGAAATTTTGACCAAAAGGGAGCAGGCAACCTTCCAAATATTGAAAAAGTCTAGTCAAAGGGAGGGCATAGCATCAATAGAATGTGTTTGTTTATGAGTAATAACCACAAAGGTCTCAATAGGCAGTTTGAAACAAAGTCATGAGAATGTTTTTGCATTGGGCAGTGAGACTCATTACAACCACAGTCACCATGGAACAAAGGATTTTAACATGGTATAATAATAGCAATGGTCAAAATGGCAAAATGGGCATAAGAGCAATATGGTTTTGATATTATATGCAAAACTGGATGTATCACTGCCATGAGATAGCAAACAAACTCATTCAACCATTCATTTTCATTTTAAAACCCTGAAAACAAGAATGCTATGTCTGTGGGGTTTTAAATCCTCCTTTTGAACATTGGAAACATCAACGATGCCATTGGTGCATTTAAAAAACATCAAGCAATGATAGAAACCTGTTTGAAAGCCAGTTGCATCGATTCCAAGCAAGGCTGGGCGCTCAGAATGAATTTCGAAACCCTGTGTCTGCGTGGGTCGCGCAGCCTCTGCGTGGGTCGCTCGGCCCAGGTGGGTCGCGCCCCTTGCAAACTTACACTGCTGAACTGACCTGCGTGGGTCGCTCTGCCCAGGTGGGTCGCTCGGCCTCTGCGTGGGTCGCTCGGCCCAATAACACTGCCCACGCAACTTAAAACTCTGAAATCGGCCCTCCCATCTTCAAATCACGATTTGGGTGCTGTGGTTTGGTTTCAAATGAAACTTTTTTGGATTTTATACATGTTACAAATATCTTCACAATCAGATTTTATTTCAAATCTAATTTCAAACCCATATTACAAATGTTTTTGTAATTTCACTTTTGGCTTTTCAAATACAATCTTCTTTTGGCTTTTTGAGGTCGATACTAATGATTTTGTTGTCTTCTTGCAGGGATATGGCTATCTTGGCTAAGAAAGAGACCAGGGGTCTGCTTTTGACAATGTCTTCATGGCGGAATAATTACAATTTTATTACAAAATGATAATGACAAATTTCTAGTTCCAAAACAGAGTTTTGGACTAGAAATATTTTTTTTTAAAATGCTGATGATAATAAAATAAAAATCACAAATGCAGAACTTTCCTCACTTTGCAGGCTTTATGACTAGTATATAAATGACTCAAAAACCCTGGACACTAAGACCTAGGACACTTATTGACATTTTTAATGACCATATATGTAATGACAATGACTATGAATGATTTTTTTGAGAAAATTTTTAAAATAGCACTGCAGGTGTAAATATGAGGAAACATAAGACGACAGACCCCTTCGTCAGTGCATGGCATGCTCCTAGTGAAATGCAACGAAGTGGAACAAGCGAGACACCTAATAATGAATAACCAAAAGACGAAATGATCACTGACGGAGGGGGCTGTGAGACAGCTCTGAGTCCGAATAAGTGGGTGAAAACATAAGTGGGAAGTGGAAATGGGAAAACGTGATTTGTGATCCGCCGATGGGCTTTGTGTTTGGTCATAGCGCTGAGTTATATGGCGAGAAAAGGGCTATGGGCTAGGCCGAAAGGTGCTTAAGCCCTAAAATGTAAAAAGGAGTTTTTAGACCAAAATGAAGGTTTTTTATCATTTTCAAGAGTTCCGATAGATTAAATAAAGGGGTTTAAAACCTTAAAAGGGGAATTGAAAAGGCTTTAAGGGGATTTTGAGGGAATGAGGATAAATGAAGGGGAGAAAAGAGGCTTCTTTACAGGGGAAAAAGACTGTTAAAGGTAGAATGAGGAGTGAATGAAATGGAGGAAAAAGGAGACTCTGAAAGCAATTCTTTTAAAACTAGCAGGGTTTATTTGAAGGTTTTGAGGTGAAAACATCAGTGAAGTCGGGTTTATTTGGACAGAGATAAAAACCAGGCTTCAAGAACTAACATATTAGCTTGAAATTGTTTCTTGAAGGCTGCAAACTGATTCTAGCCATCATTAGGTATAACAAAAATTATAGATGGCTAACACAAGCCACCTATACACAAAAGAAAAATAATGAAGATCAGTGAAGATTAAAGGTTAAAGTCAAAAATCAGAAGATCAAGGACTTAACTAGCATGATTAAAGACATAAAGCATAGTTTGAAGACAAATTAATTTAAAGTTAAAATAGTCAAAAAAGTGACAGAAATCAGTAGATGATGAAAGAAAGGCCATAAAGCATTATCAAAGGCCTAAACAGAGTTTAAAGAGCTAATCAGACAGATCAATAAGAAAAAATGCTTCGAATGACAAATCATTGAAGCAATTACTCCTCGAAAGGATTAAAATGCCACCTGCCAGTCTATTTTTCCCTAAGATACAAAAAATTATTACAAAACAGAGATATTTTTTATAGACAGCTCAGAAGTTATTGCCCGAAGCCTACCAAATAAGGCCTGAAAGTCACCAAAAGAAACTAAGTAGTTCAAAGAGTTAATGTAATATTCATTATGCAGAGTTAGACTTAAATACATTTTTTTTCCTTGGAACTTGCATGGTCTCAAAGGTCAGAAACATTTACTCTGTCATTTATGGAACATTTAAGGACCCATTCTTCACCCCACCTCCTCATTTCATCTATAAATATCATATGAGGAGCTCATTATAGTTGTTGGTTGGATTATTATTGAAAGTTGGTTGTCATTGATTTTTGATGAAGATGTGTTGAGTAGTTAAACGAATACTAGGCTGGATAGAGAAGTTTTGAGCTATAAAGACCTGCTGGACTTGGAGTATGTAACTGGTTTGAACATCAATAAAAAAATATGATTCACATGATCCTGGTCGATGTTAATGGTGATGTTTTTCCTCTCTGTATTTGTTTTTTCTTATGTTTTACATGCTGTCCATTTTCTCTGATAAAGAATAGAAAATCTAGATTAGCATTTACAGTCAAAGTACCCTATTTATGTCTGAAATCTTTATCTTTATGTTTTCTTCTGCTAAGGTCTGATTGGAGGATTCTTAATTTCCCTCCAGTTTTATCCAGCTTGTTGTTTTAAGAATGATTCAATAGAGTATAACCAAGGAGAAATGTTGGTGAGCCCATGTCTGTCTAAGTAAAACTTGAGATATTATTTTTAAAATATCTTCTTCAAAGTATGCTAAATAGAGTCTAAACCAGGGAAGTCTATGGTATGCCCTGTCCTCTGGTCTACCTTCAAAATTTGCTTTGAAATATCCCTTGAGAGTATGCCAAAAGCAGATTAGATTATTTATGTTTGATTTTAGGTTGTTCTCTCTATTATCTTATATGTTTTCTCTTTTTTGAAAGTAGTCATAGGATTACTGGATTGTTTTCCTAAAATTTTGCTTCAATAAGAGTCTGCCCAAAGAAGTCTATGGTTTTCCCTGTCCTTTGGCTTTCTTCAAATAGTTACTTTGAAAGGCTTTTCTTGTTTAGTAGAGCTAGGAGATTCTCAATTTACTATAGCTTTGCTTCTTTCACAACACTTTAATGTTCCATTTCACAACTTAATCTAAAAAAATCCTTTGATATAGATGACTTTCCCTATGGAAACCCTTGAAGAATTGTTGTACAATTAAATCCTTTTGTGACTCCATAGCCCAATGGATTAATACTGTCTCATGACCTATCTGTCCAGCTGAAACATTCTTTCAATCTACTCTCACCTTCACCCTTCAACTGACCTCTTCAGTTAATGATATACATCCCAAACGAAACAAACAACTTCCGAAGAGCTTCATAAATAGCCTAATATCATACACAAAGCATAAAGATATATCCTTTGAAAACACTTAATATAGAGATCCCTCTCTGAATCCAGGAAGGCTAGGTCCTAGGGTTCCAAAATGGTTCTGATGTGGCCCCTATAGTGTTTATTCTTGCCAATCTTATAAATCACAGGGATCTAACATAGTGGCGACTCCACTGGGGAGTTACTGAGTAATAGATAACTTCACAGCTCAGGAAACCTCTTTCTAAATGAATCAAGTGTCAGCCAAGATTAGTTCCTGATTGTTGATGGTGGATAGCAACCAGTCCTATAAGACACAAAATCTTCCACCTGGTGACTCCACTAGTTTTTATTGACTCCATTGGGAAAGTTACCCTATCATCAAAATATCCAATAATACCCAGTTAAGAATACTTGTGGATTAAGTATCTCTTTTTCAGTTTGGTTTGACTCTTAGGACTTTTATACCTCTAAGAAACCTTTCTAATCTGTCGGGTCCAAAATCCTGGCTTCCAAAAGAATCCATACTAGAGTCTATCCTGACCCAAATCCTCCTGCAATAGTTGATAATCCTGAAAAAACATTCTTAGGAAGTCTCCTACATCTAAGAACCCAACTGTTGTCAGACCCAAATTAAGAGCAAGTTCAGTTCCTGAAAACCTTACAACTCTACAAGATACCCAAGGTGACTTAACCTATAACAGAAACTTATCTATAACTAAGTCATTAAGTGGTATAGATCAAATAGACTTTGAGCCTGAAAATTCACAGCACGCTAGCAGTAGAGAAGCCTCCCCATCCACTCCTCCTGATATCTATTTCATTCACAATTTTGGCTTCTCTCACCCTAGATCTGCTCAACAGTACTTAACTGGTCTAAATACTTCTGTTACACTCAACCAAACATCCACAGTTCAAACCACTTCAGCTCATCATCAACCTCCTATCACAAATCCTCCACTTGTAAACCCCCCATTGTTTCCACAACTACATATCATGGCAACATCATATGCTCCCTTAGTCCTTCCTTTAGCTTTAGTTGTTTTTCCACTAGACTATCAGTCCAAAATTCCATTATATGATGCTAGTGGTTCCACTACAGCTACAACATGTGAAAAAAATGAATGACTACTTTGACATACAAGAAATAGATGACGAAATTGTAAAACTTAGAATGTTTGCTCAAAGTTTAGGGCGAGAAGCAATAAAATGGTTTAAAAGCTTAACCCCTAATAGTATAAATGACCTCCCTTCTTTTCATCAATTATTTTTAAACAAATGGGAAGTCAAGAAGAACCCTCTCCAAATTTTATTAGAATATGAGAACATTAAAAGGAATGTTGGCGAAGGAGTTCAAGAGTACTGCACTAGATTTACTAGTGCGTACAACGCCCTACCTATCCATATGAAACCACCACAAGGACTAGCTCTAATGAAATTCCCTGATGGTTTTAACCCTGAAATGGGCTACCAATTAAGAGAGAGAGAACCCCTCACCTTAGAGGATATGCAGAGAAGGGCAGTAAGTATAGAGGCAAATCTGCTTGCCAAAAGAGCTAGGATGAAAAGTGAGAAAAGGGTGACATATAGAGATGAAGCTGTACCTTCCACAGCTGATTCAAAACTTGATAACTTAGTAAAATCTATGGAAATGATGATGGAAATAATGAATGTAAATGAGAGAGCTTATCCTAGAGAAAATCAAACAGCTCCTCAAAATAGGAACCAAACCCAAATCAAAATCAGAATTTTAGGAGAAATCCCCCTCAAATAAGACAAAAAGGTCATGATCAGTAGATCAGACCTCCCTTTCAAGAAAATTATGCTGATGAGGAGGAGGGAATAGTAGAGGAAGCAGAGGAAAATCACACGAATATGTTTGGAACGAATGATGACGAGACTGTTTTCCTCACTAGGAAAGGACAAGTCTTATAAGCACCTTATGAAGAAAAGAGCCTAGATTCTGCAGACTACCAAAAGGGCTTTGAAAATTATATAATAGAAGTACATAAACAGTATGAATTGAGTAAAAAGAACCAAGGAGTTCCCAAGAAAAAGACCTCTGAAATCTCTACTAAAAAAAACCCTATAAACATTTCCAAAAATCCAGCAGAAAACCATAAAACAATGGCTGAAAATTCTGATAAAAATAAAGGAAAGAACACCCAAAATTCTAGCAAACATAGTGGTGACCCTAGCAGCATTAGCACCTCGGCTAATGCTCCTGAAAAAAACCATTTTAACTGCTGTAAAATATAAAAACTAGCAAGTTGATTTTGCTCAGAAAATAGTGACTAAAAAGGCTGAACTAAACGTTTCCAAAACTCAAACTCCTTTCAACATAGAGAGTGAAATTGCCAAGATAAAAATCTCCATCCCTCTCAATGAGTTAGTGACTCAAGATGTATATAGGTCCAAAGTGTTAAAAGCTTTGAACATAGGATATCACAATGACTCTGTTAACTTAAATGATGACAAGCCTGTGCTACTGTTTGGACCAAAAATTGAAGGAAAATTTCAAGAAGGTGGAGTTCCTCCATTTTATGGCAGTTTAAACATCCATGATAAGATCCTGCACAATGTCATGCTTGACTCAGGAGCATCACATAACCTCATGACCAAAGTAATAATGGAAGGATTAGGCCTTGAGGTAACTAGACCTTATAAATATTTATACTTCTTTGATTCCAGCAAAGTTAAATTCCTAGGCCTAATAAAAGATCTCTGTGTCAATTTAGCACAAATCCCAGCCAAAAGCTTAGTAATGGACATTACTGTGGCTGATATACCCCCAAAATATGGCATGCTTTTTTCAAGATCTTGGGGTGCTAAGTTGCAAGGCACAATGCAAATGGATATGACTTATGCCACCATCCCTGTCTTCAGTCAACCTAGAAGACTCTATAGGGAAACACACATGAAGTACATGGTGAGTAGTCAAGAAAGACCAGAAAAATCCCCTCTTTATTCTATACATACTGAACTTGAATCATTCATTATTTACAATGATGAGATTCCTAATGAGAAAGGATTAAGAAATGAAACATCCACCAACATAGTGGCAGCCATAGAAGGAGAGGAAAAAGGGAGGAATCACCGAAACAATTTTCTAAATCAAAAAATCACAGCAAATAAAATGAAGGTATTGAGCATCAAAACAATCATCAACATAGTGCAATCATAACAATCAAAGAGAAATTCCTCAACACATTGAAAACCTTGAGGAGCAAGACAAAGACAAATATAGTACAGACCCTCAAAAAGAACATAGTGGCATTCAAAATAAACAAAACAAAGAGGACATAAAGGAAATTAATGATGAATCCAAAAATAGTCCTCTTTGGAGCATGATTTTTGATGGGTCTTGTACTAAACCTTGTGCAGGGGCAGGCATATGGGTGCACAAAACTGAGAACAATCATGTTGAAGGTCATTCATATAGATTAAACTTTTAGTGCACCAACAACATAGCAGAATATGAAGCACTCCTCTTAGGACTACACTTGCTGAAAAAACTAGGAGCAAAGAGGATAACTGTTCATGGGGATTCAGAATTGATAATTAGGCAAGTAAATGGGGAATACACTGCTAAACATCCCAGATTGAGAGCCTATAGATATGATGCCATGGACCTATTAAAATAATTTTTTGAATTCCAACTCACTTTTGTCCCTACAAACCAAAATATTCATGCCAATGGATTAGCCTTTAATGCTAATACCTGTTTGAAACCTTATGAAAGAAAAAAATACACAGTTCAAGTCAAATATAGACCAACAGTCCCAGGAAATGAAAAATACTGGCAATTTTTTGAAGGAGATAAACAAATAGAAGACTTCCTACAGTCCAGAAATGAATTTGAAATGGCAAGTTCAGATTCAGAGTATGAAGAAGACTGCCCTACTGAAGATAAAGCACTTTATAAAGAAGAAGAAATTCCTAACACTGCTGATATAAATCTGTTAACCACAGGATTCAAACGTAAAACATAAATATGCATTGATTTAGAAAAGGAAGATCTAGAAGTGCTGCAGTGTAATAATGAAAACTTTCCAAAAGGACTAGTGCCTCTAGAAGAATTGTTTGAATTTAATGATGTTGCCAAAAAAACGAAAATAGAACCTACTGAAGCTGAAGTAGAAGAGTGCAATATAGGAAGTGAAGAAAAGCCTAAAATGATCAAATTATCCAAAACACTGCCAGCTCACATTAATCAGAAATACCTTGAGTTGTTTAGAGAATTTTCTGATGTGTTTGCATGGAGTTATGAAGATTTAAAATCATATGATACAGAAATAATGCAGCATAAGATAACCCTCAAAGAAAACCAAAAGCCTTTTAGACAAAAATTGCGCAGAATAAACCCTGTGCAATTACCTTTGGTTGAGAAAGAAATAAAGAAAATGTATGATGCTGGAATTATAATACCTATGAGATACTCAGAATGGGTATCCAATCTTGTATCTGTAAGGAATAAAATAGGAGAAATAAGGCTTTGTATTGACTTTAGTAACTTAAACAAGGCCTCATTAAAGGACAACTATCCCTTGCCTAAAATGGATCATATTTTACAAAGGGTAGTAGGTTCAAAAATAATTTCTTTGCTAGATGGCTTCTCAAGGTACAACCAAATATTGGTACACTCAGATGATCAACTTAAAACAACCTTTACTACACCTTGGGGTACTTTCATGTATGTGAAAATTCCCTTTGGTTTAATGAATGCTAGTGCCACATTCCAGAGAGCCATGGGTATTCCTTTCTCCGAAGAAATAGGTTACTTCATTGTGATTTACTTAGATGACATCACAATCTATTCCAAAACAAATGAAGAACACCTAATAAACCTAAGAAAAGTCTTTGAGAAATGTAGAAAATATGGTTTATCTTAAATCCCAAGAAAAAATTGTTTGGTCTCCAAGAAGGTAAACTTCTTGGTCGTATCATATCTGAAGAGGGGATAAAGCTAGACACCAACAGGATTGAGGGTATATTGCAAATCAATCATCCTAGAAACATCAACGAACTTCAATCTTTCACTGGGAAGATTAATTTCTTGAGAAGGTTCATACCCAACCTAGCTGAACTCCTTAGAAACATGAAAAATATGCTTAAAAGAGAAGAAGGAGTTAAATGGACCTTAGAAGCAAAGAAATCCTTTGAACTAGTAAAACAAGCACTTACCCAAACACCAGTTCTTATCAATTTCGATTTTACAAAATATTTCTTCATTTTTTCATTTGCATTAGAACATACAGTGGTTATTGTCCTATTACAAAAAAACATAAAGGGACAAGAGCAGCGTATATCATTTTTCAGCAAGGCATTAAGAGATGCACCTCTGAAGTACAATATAATGGAAAAACAAGATTTTGCAGATCAAAGCCTTGAAAGAATTCAGTTTTTACATTTTACACTCACACATCATAGTATTTGTGCCTCATTCAGTGATAAAGGACATCTTGACACAGGATCATGATGGAAAAAGAGGAAAGTGGATTGCTGTAATATTAGAATATGATTTAGAAATTAAGCCCACTAAGCTCATTAAAGGTCAAGTTCTAGAAAAACTAATGGCTGAATCCAACTTACAAGCTCTTTATATAAACATGTTTAAAGCATTAGATGAACAGGAAGAGTTGGAAACTCCACTTATTGAAGATAATTTCCTAAATTAATCTTGGTATGCTGATATTTTATATGTACCGCTTAATCTTAATGTTCCTCCTGGCTTGTCTAAAACAAAGGCAAGGTTTTTGAAGTTAAAAGATGTTAATTACTACATTTTAGATAAATGTTTATATTGGAAAAATGCTAGTAGATTATTGCTTAAATGTTTCCTGAGAATGATGTAGATAAGATCAAACATGAGTTCTATGAAGGAGAATGTGGAGGCCACATCTATTGGAAAACTACTACTAACAAAATCCTTAGATCTGGTTATTATAGGCCCACCCTCTTTCAATATATTCACAAAATGGTCATTTCCTGTCATTAATGTCAAATATTTGAAGGAAAAAGAAAATTTCTACACTTACCTCTGCATCTAATCATTGTTGAAGCTCCTTTTCAACAGTGAGGTCTAGACTTCAATGGGGAAATCCATCCTGCTTCATCTGCCCAACATAAATGGATCCTCACAGCAACTGATTACTTTACCAAATGGATAGAAGCCATCCCTGCTAGGAATGCCACAGACTTAGTCATCATTTCCTTTCTTGAAAATCATATCCTGTCTAGATTTGGCTGTCCTAGGAAAATTATCACTGACAATGTTGCTGCATTTGGATCCAAAAAGACGGTCGATTTCTGTTGTAAATATCATATTACATTGGGCCATTCCACAACTTATTACCCTCAAGGTAATGGGTTGGCAAAATCCTCAAACACGAGTTTGGTAAACATAATCAAGAAGTTGATGGAAGAGAATAAAAAATCATGGCACAACAAGCTAGTACATGCATTTTGGGCAGACAGATTGACAGTCAAAAATTCAACTGGGATGTCCCCTTATCAGCTAGTTTATGGGGCAGATGCAATATCTCCAACCAGTTTAGGAGTGCCAGTCATGAAGTTGATCGAAGAAGTACAGTTTGAAGAAGATGATATGATGAGAAGAATATATCAAACTATCCAGTTGCAGCAAACTAGAGAGGAGGTCTATAATAGAGCATAACAAGTACAAGAAAACATCAAGAAGTTGTTTGATAAAAGAACAAATGCAAGTGATTTCAACATTGGTGACAAAGTTTTGAAATGGGATTCTAGGAGAGAAGATAAGGGAAAACATGGAAAGTTTGAAAATGTACGGAAAGGCCCTTATCTAATTTAGTCTTCTATAGGTAACAATGCATTCTTCCTTCGGGAGATGGATGGAACAAAAGTTTTGGGAGGTCCTGTCAATGGTAGGATGCTGAAGCATTATTTTTGCTAAAAATATTTGTTCAAAACTTTTTAATTCATTGTAAATAAAATTTCTTGAAAGAAAGTTTGAAAAATGAAATAAAAAAATAAGAGAAAAAGAGAAAAGAGGGCAGATAAAAGAAAAGGTACAACCCCATAGCAAAAAATAAGAAAAATCTGAAAGTGTGTAAGTCCATATGCCACTGCTCGAAAAAAAAAGATGACTATTCAGTCATACAGCCTAATCTTGATTGAATAAATTTGAATTTATGCTGATAAGTTAGTGAATGAATATTTTCCAAACTGTGTAAACTTGGCTTATCAGTAGAATAGCTTAGGAAAGAGATAAAATGGTTCTAAAAAGCTCAAAATCTGAACCAAAGAAAGAATGAAGGATGCTTAGAAAATTTCCAATCTTAAGCCTTCATATTTTTTGTTTTAAATTTCTGCAAATAAAGTCTATGTGCATCTTGTACAAAATGCCATAGCCCCATAGCAAATTAGACTGTTTAATCCTGATTTTTTCTATGTTTTGAATTTCCTATTTTAGAAATAGAGAATAAAAATATGTCAAACAGCTCAATCTTGGCAGATAGTTAGAATAGGTAGAGAAATAATGAGTTCATCAGTCTAATCTGAACTCATGGAAGATATAAGAGTAGAAATAGATTAGTTTCCTGCATTCAAATAAAATAAATAAATGTTGATGTCAAAAGGGTTGCAATTCTAAGCGCACTCACTGAAGAAAAAATGTCAGGAAAGTAGGTTGTGTAGGTAGAAGTTTGGGAGAAAAATCATCTTGTTATGATTCTGCAGATCATCTTTTTTAAGCAGCATGATTATCAAAGGAGAAGAGGAATGTAAAAAGCAAGGAACAAGGCACTGGTCTACTTTCCAGATATTTGTTCTTTGAGGTTCTTGACACCTCCAAGGAGTTGCCCTCTCCAAGTGGGGCCACTGTTAGCCATCTATAAATTCTGTTATATCTCATGATGGCTAAATTTCCCTTCAGTTTTCAAGAAACAAATTTTTATGAAAATTTTGTGAGTTCTTGAAAGCCCATTGTGTTCATCATCCCCAAGAAATCATTTCACTGATAACTTCACTCAAAATTCTTCAAGTAGCCCTGCTGTTATCAAAAGAAAACGATCTTCAAGCCACCCTTACCATCATTTCACCTTCATAATTTCCTCCCAAGTTTGTCCATTTCACTCATTATTTCACCTATCCTAACAACCCTTTCTTTTCTTCAAAAAAAAAGGCCCATTTTCCCCTTTATTTTTCCTCGTTTGTTCTAAAAAACCATTTAAACCTTATAAAAATTCTTTATTTGGTTTAAATTCCTCTTTTTATACCTATCAGAACCACTAAAAGGGCCCAAAATCTACTTGTTAGTTCTATCTCCAACCCCTTTATTACAATTAGGCCTTAAGCCCTTTCAAGATTAAGCCCTCCACCCACTTTCCTTCATAAAACCACACCCCCGCGCTTATCTTCAGCCCCCTTCTCTTATATTTTACCCTCCGCCATTTTCCTCCCCGGTATAATCCTCACTGTCGATCTCAAAATATCTAACGGTGATCGGGCTTTTCCTTTTTCCCCTTTACAAAGTCATTCCCAGAACTCCTTTGTTTGTTTATTCCTCCATTAACCACAACTGTTGATATTTCACATCTAACGGTTCTCGTTTTATTTCCACCATTCAATCCCGCCCATGGAACTACTCCACTATCTAACAGTTTAGCAGACGCTAGCACCTGGTCCCACCATTGAGTACCTTGTCCCATCATGCTCTCTCTCTGCCATTGATCTAGCTCCCCCAGATCCAACGGCCCGTAAATCATTATAGGGGATATCACTTCCTTGAAAAAACATAACCAAACTTGTTTTCATCTTAGAATTTCCATTTCACCTTAGAAAACCAAAAACGACAAAAAGTTAAGAAATAGGTTATCTTGCACATATAGTGCGTCGCACTTCATCAGCTTACGATTCCCGGATTGACAAATTAAATGCAGCAATTTAGGACACACTAAATTGACCAAACAATCGCTCCATTTCAATGCGATAAAAATGGTTTTCCCTAGGACACGTGTCAACCATTGTATGGTATCACATTCGGTGGGCCAAAACTGCTTACCACCTGACCCCTACGCGAATACCACCCCAGTATTGCACAAAACCACCTTCCTCCCATTTTCGCGCCCGATTTAAATTTAAACCCTGTTTTTCCTGGTTTTCATAAGGGAACCCTCCTTTGTGCATTCTCCCTCCTCTACATCGCTCCTCTGCGCTCACCAAATTCCTCTATGAGCATTGTTAATACAAAGCACAGGTTTTATTAATATGTTTCATGTTGAGTTATAGGTTTAATGGCAGCCGATTATGCAGGCCATCCCACAGAAAATTCAAGTTGCAGGAGCCTAGGATGACGATCCTCAAGGCTAGATAAACATAAAAGGGACCCAGGGTTCAATGTTCAAATTTTATTCAGTGTCTCATGAACATATGTTGAGTAGCAAAAACCCCCAGTGCGGAAGCCAATCCACCTGTACACAGAAGAAAAATAATGAAGATTAGTGAAGATTAAAGGTTAAAGTCAAAACTCGGAAGATCAAGGACTTAACCAACATGATTAAATACATAAAGCACAACTTGAAGACAAATTAATTTAAATTTGAAACAGTGAGCAAAGTGACAGAAAGCAGTAGATGATGAAATAAAGGGAAAAAATCATTATCAAAGGCCTAGACAGAGTTTAAAGAGCTAACCAGACAGATCACCAAGAAAGAATGCTTCGAATGACAAATCACTGAATAAATTACTCCTCCAAAGGATTGAAATGCCACCTCCTAGTCTATTTTTCCCTAAGATACACAAAGTTATTGCAAAACAGAGATATTTTGTATAGAAAGCTCAGAAGTTATTGCCAACCTACCAAACAAGGCCTGAAAGTCAACAAAATCAACTAAGTAATTCAAAGAGTTAATGTAATATTCATTACGCAGAGTTAGACTTAAATACATTTTTTCCTTGGACCTTGCATGGTCCCAAAGGTCAAAAACATTTACTCTGTCATTTATGGAACATTTAAGGACCCATTCTTCACCCCACCTCCTCATTTCATCTTTAAATATCATGTGAGGAGCTCATTGTAGTTGTTTGTTGGATTATTATTGAGAGTTGGTTGTCACTGAATTTTGTTGAAGTGCTTCTCAGTAGTTAAAGGAATACTAGGCTGGATAGAGAAGTTTTGAGCTGTAAAGACCCGCTGGACTTGGAGTATGTAACTGGTTTGAACATCAATAAAACAAGCTGATTCATAGGATCCTGGTCTATGTTAATGGTGATTTTTTTCCTCTCTGTATTTTTTTTCTTATGTTTTACATGCTGTCCATTTTCTCTGATAAATAACATAAAATTTAGATTAGGATTTACAGTTAAAGTACCCTATTTCTATCTGAAATATTTATCTTTATGTTTTCTTCTGCTAAGGTCTGATTGGAGGATTCCTAATTGCCCTCCAGTTTTATCCAGCTTGTTGTTTTAAGAATGGTTCAATAGAGTATAACCAGGGAGAAATGTTGGTGAGCCCATGTCTATCTAAGTAAAACTTGAGATATTATTTTTAAAATATCTTCTTCAAAGTATGCTAAATAGAGTTTAAACCAGGGAAGCCTATGGTATGCCCTATCCTCTGGTCTGCCTTCAAAAGTTTCTTTGAAAGATCCCTTGAGAGTATGCCAAAAGCAGATTAGATTATTTTTGTTACATCTTAGGCTGTTCTCTCTATTATCTTATATGTTTTCTCTTTGCTAAAAGCAGTCCTAGGATTACTGGATTGTTGTCCTAAAAGTTTGCTTCAATAAGAGTCTGCCCAAAGAATTCTATGGTTTTCCCTGTCCTTTGGCTTTCTTCAGACAGTTAATTTGAAATGCTTTTCATGTTTAGTAGAGCTAGGAGATTCTCAATTTACTATAGCTTTTCTTCTTTCACAACACTTTAATGTTCCATTTCACAACTTACTCTAAAAAAATCCTTTGATATAGATGACTTGCCATATGGAAACCCTTGAAGAATTATTGTACAATTAAATCCTTTTGTGACTCCATATCCCAATGGATTAATACTGTCTCATGACCTATCTGTCTAGCTAAAACATTCTTTCAATCTACTCTCACCTTCACCCTTCAACTAACCTCTTCAGTTAATGATATCCATCCCTACTAAAACAAAAAAGTTCCTAAGAGATTCATAAATAGCCTAATATCATACACAAAACATAAATATATATCCTTTGAAAACACTTGATAGAGAGATCCATCTCTGAATCTAGGAATGCTAGGTCCTAGGGTTCCAAAGTGGTTCTGATGTGGCCCCTGCAGTGTTTATTCTTGCGAATATTATAAATCACAGGGAGTCAACAGTGGCCACCACAGGGTTCATCGTGATAGGCGCGTAAGATGTCGTGGATTTCTTCTTCCCTTACGCATATGTGTATGTGCATATCAGCCCCTGTATGGAATAGGTATCCTTCAATCCAAGAGAATCTCGCGCTGCGTTGTACAATCAATTTTTTTTCTCTCACCGTTAAATTTCTGGGTAGTTTTCCAAATTCCAGATAATTTACCACATCTTCATACCATGATGTTTTTACTGCTACAGCAAATAGGTGTTCGTCAGGGAATTCATCATCAACTGTTAATGTGCTGTCTATCTTGGGGACTCTAGACAGGACGTATGCAACCACATTTTCCTTCCTTGGATGTTCTTTGATTTTTATATCGAATTTCTGCAATAACAGTAGCCAACGATTTATTCTTCCATTCATGATTGGTTTATTAGCTAAATATCTAATAGCATAGTGATAAGTGTACAAGAACACTTGATATCTTGTTATGTAGTGCCTGAATTTATTGATAGCATAAATTACAGCTAGGAATTCTTTCTCGGTTACTGTATAGTTCATTTCGGTGGGAGTAAGGTTTTTTCTGATATAATAAATATCATAAGGTTTCCGGTCTTCTTCTTGGCCAAGGACTACTCCTATTGTTGTATCAGATGCATCGGAAGAGGTACGAAAGGGCAGTTTCCATTTAGGACCTCGCAAGATTGGTACTGTGGAGACCAGTTTTTTCAAGTCTATAAAATCAGTGTCACATTTTTCAGTTAATGGAATTCAACATTTCCAGTTAAAGCATACAGAGGTGCAGCTATTTGTGAGATTTTTTTTTATAAATATACGATAATATCCTGCATATCCCAGAAAAATTCGTACCTCCTTTTGTGTACAAGGTGTGGCCAAAAAAAGGATTACCTCTATTTTAGTCGGATCTACCTGTATTCCAGCTGCAGAAATGTAGTGGGCTAAGATTAACCCCTCAGTCATCATCATGTGGTATTTTTCGTTGCTTATACATAGTCTAGTATCAATAAATTGTTCTAATACTTTGTCTAATGTTTCTAACGCTTGATAAAAGTCTTCCCCATAGGATGTATAGTCATCCATATAAATTTCAAGTCCTTCAATTATTAAGTCGGAAAAAATGCTAATTATGGCTCTTTGAAATGTTGCTGGGGCATTACATAATTCAAACGGTAAAACTTTGTAAGCGAAAGTGCCCCATGGGTAGGTAAAGATTGTGTTATCTTGGTCTTTGGGAGCTATTTGGATCTGATTGTATTCGCTATATCCATCAAGGAAAGAGAAGGACCATTTTCCAGCTAATGTATCAAGGACTTGGTGAATGAAGGGAAGGGGGAAATGATCTTTCTAAGTTGCCTTATTTAATTCTCTGTAATCTACGCAGATTCTCCACTTCCCATTCTTTTTAGAGATGACCACCAAAGGGGATACCCATTTGCTGTCTGAGATGGGATAAATGAAATTTACATCTAGCAGCTTTTGCAGCTCTTCTTTTACAATTTCTTTTAAATGCGGATTCAATATTTGTTGAGGTTGTCTAACGAGGTGCGTTTCCCTATCAGTATAGATATGGTGCGTGCAAAGCTGTGGGTCCAAGCCATTCATGTCTTGGTAATCCCATGAAAATGCACCCTGGTGCTTCTGGAGGATTTTTATAAGTTTCTACTTTTGGTTGTCATCCAAGCTACTGTTAATATTCAAAATCTTTCCTGGTTCGATCTCAATAGGTATACTATTACGAACAGTGGTTGTGGAACTATATTGGGTCTCGAAGTCTGCCACAAGATCCTCTTGTCCTTCATGTTCGAGGACTGTTTTCATCATTTGGCATTTCAAATTTTCAGGTTTGGGTGGTTGATTGATAACATTAATAATCACATCATCTTTAGTTTGATCCTTGAATTCGAGTGCTTCTGCTAGTGTCAGAGGTGGACGGATGTTTTTCTCCCAATATGTATCTGGGTGTTTGTGAATTTTTATCCTGGGCAGACTTGGTTTGGCAGGCGGATAAATAATGCTATTTTTTACAGAATTTCCTCTAGTGATAGTCATGCTATCTGTTCGACAGCCTATGTAAGCATCTGTTGTGGCCAACCAAGGCCGCCCAAGAATCAATGGGTGCCCTTCCATCCTGTTTTTTGGATTAATAACTAAAAAATCAGCTGGGTATTCCCATGAGTCCACCGAGACCATGATGTCTTGCACTATACCTTCCAGTCTGATAACAGATCTGTTAGCTAATTCCATAAGTCTGGTTGTAGGTTCTAAAACTGATATTCCTAGTTTTTCACAAGCTCCTATAGTTAGGATGTTAATGGGTGCCTGTAGGTCAACCAATGTGTTTGGAAATGAGTGTCCAGAAATTTGTACGATGACAATGGGGTTTCCTGGGTCTTTATATTTCACAACTGATTCTCTACCTAATAGCAAGTCAGATAGCATTCCTACCACATGAACGGTAGGTACAGCCATTGTTTTCTTAATTTGTTTTTTTCCACATAATTCCTTGATTGTCTTTGCATAGATGGGAATGTCCTGGATGGCCTAGAGAAGAGTAATTTTAATAAAAAGGTTACTTAGTTCCCCTAGGATGTCAAAATTTGGGTTGATTATAGGTCTGGGTAGGTTTAATCTCTCAGGGAATGGTGGCGGAGTCACTCTAAGGTCTTCAGGTCTTTATTGGTTAATTGTTTCCTTATCTTTTCCTAGTTCTGCTATATTTGTTGAGCTAGGCCCTATGGATGTTTCAACTTGGGACTGAGGTGGAGTTGTGGCCTCTACAGGTAATATGGTATCTCTTGATCTTAACCTCAATTCATTGCACTATTTTTTTTCGTCATTGGGTTTTGGATCCTCTATGATCTGAATTAGTTGAACCGGTCTATTATTGGGGTTGGGATTGGGTTGGGATAGTAATTGAGAGCGTATGGTAGGCTTCTTGTTATGATAAATAGGGTAGGGAGCTGGCATTTATTGGGTCCCTGCTCCTATCGGTAGATTTCCCATCTCCGTTGGTCGTTTCCAGTTCCAATTGGTGTTTTGAATAGGAGGTTTTGGCCATTGGTTTTGATATGGGATATTCTTCCAATAAGGGGGAGAGCTAGGGAAATTTTTCCAATTACTTCCTGATGGAGGCTGTGTAGGCCAAGGTGGTATGGGAAATGTTTGGTTTGGCCAAGTTGGGAAGGGGTTTTGAGTCTACCAAGTTGTTGCAGGGTTTTGCTGGCTGTATTGTGGCAACGGGAAGTATTGAGGTAGGTCTTAAGGTATGCCAGGTCATGTTTTCCATTGCCGATGCTGATTCGTTAAATAGATTGACTTTGTTTCTTCTTTTTCCTCCTTATAGATGGATTTCAGCCTGGGGAGTGAAGGACATTGGTCCGTAGCATGATTCTTAGTGCAGATAGCACACGTCTGGACCATGTCTAAAGGACACTCCCTCTTGCTGTGCTTCTTCCTACATTTTGGGAAAAATATGGCCAGGTTTTGTTTGGCTTGTAAAAAATCAAGTTGCATTGTCAAAGTACCCAGGATGTCGGTTCTAAAATTTTCTAAAATATTTCCAAATTCATGCCCAACATGTCTACTGCGTCAGCTACCCTGGGAGCATCTAATACATAAGGAGATAATCTCATCATATTCTTCCTGATAAATATCTCCCTTCCCCATTATGTTAAGCATTTCAACCCATTCCTCCTTCATCCCTTTAAGCATTGTGGTTTTTAAAATGTCCTTGGAAAAAGTGGTATATGGGGATCTTTGTAAATTGTATTGAAATCTTTCTATGTATTCCTCTAATGTTTCATTGTCTCTTGCAGTCATGTTAAAGATTTTGTCTTTTAGGTCTCAGGTTCAAGAATAGTCTTGGTACTTGGTAAGAAAAGTATTCTTCATTTGGTCCCAGTTGTTTATAGTTCCCCCTCCTAATCCCATAAACCAACGGAGAGTAGTCCCTTTTAAGGTGGAGGGAAATCATTTTAGTTTCTAGGGATCGGTGATGTAGTCATATCCTCTGCATAAGACATAAAATTAAAATAGGAATGCATCAGGATCTTTTGTGGTTAACCCATGAAATGTGGGGATGTTATGCAAGGGAATGGTTTTCATAGGGGCATTGGCAGCATGATCAACAATGGAGTACTCTAATGTTGATGTATGCCTCTGATTTTGATTTTGATTATTTACCATTTGATCAAATAGGTGCCAGAAATATTCGGGAATTTCTTGATCTAGAGGGGAGATTTTAATAGGCTTGGGGGGTGAATGTGGTGGGGGTTTCACAACACTTCCCTGATCTGGGATTATAAGAAGTTATGTTTCGATTACTTATTTAGGGGACTTAGGTTCTGATATTTCTATGTGAATTCCTCCATTAGTTTCTCCCCTGCCTTCTTGCAAGTTGCAAGAGCCTCCCTCTTTGGAAGGGTCAATGTCTTGATGAATGAAATTTTGTAGGATTTACTCAGACCCCTCTTTCTTGGTGTGAATCTCGGCGTAGGCTACATATGGTGAGGATGCTACCTGAGGGGGTATGTTAGAATTTTGAATGGAAATAG
Source organism: Pinus albicaulis (assembly GCA_034641835.2). Taxonomy (NCBI): domain Eukaryota; kingdom Viridiplantae; phylum Streptophyta; class Pinopsida; order Pinales; family Pinaceae; genus Pinus; species Pinus albicaulis. Next base: position 21,445 of record JAXQQM020060993.1, read on the forward strand.
TTCTGGGTCCTATAGATGCCTGAGATTTAGCTTTCTTAATGATTTCGTCCATGTATGTTTTCCTCCCAAGGATCACTGGTCCTTTGGGTTGTGAGGATGGTGGCGAATGATTTTAGGCTGCTTCTATCTTATTTTTCCTAGGCATAAAACAAGAGCATCTATCCTATGGTTCTTTGTACAACTTGTTGGTGAGCGGGCTAAAAGGAAAGAAAGTTGCTTACCGGTACGCAGGTTCTTACCTCTCATTTTCAATACCCAATTCCTCACAGCAATGGAGAAAAGATGAAATAAGGGAGATAACTCTTAACACTCTCCCTGGAAACGACACCAAAATTTTGGTTCGGATAGAGGTGATTTTTGTTGACAACTCTAGTGTCCCCTGATTTAATTATCAACTCGGGGTAAGTTTTTTTATTTCAAGAGTGTCATCACAGTATATGTGAGTCAGCTAGTCTACGGATGCTCTTGGTTAGTCGTGAAGAAGGAATTACTAACTTCCTGAAATTGTTTATCCCATGAAGGGTGACTTGGATGGATATTTAGCCTAAGATTGAACAACAGGATTTTGTGTTTCTCTACTGGAACAAAACAACAGCTTAACTGAACTAAACAACAATCTAAATAAACCAAGTAGACATTGAAATGATAGTAATGGAATTAAACAGAACAGTAGTCTAACTAAGTTACTCAGAAATGGAATCGAATTGAATCAATGGTCTAGTTAACTAAGAAACAATGAAGCAACAGTATGACTAGCTGTGCAATAATGAAACAGTAATATAAATAAGCCTAGCGATAATGAAACAACAATATAATTAAAATATATTAAATAACTCATACAACAGTGATTAAGTAATTTTGCAATGGAGTTATCTGTAGGACTTAATTAAGCAACATTGATCAAAGAGTTAATTGCTTCGTTATGCTAGAAAGAGAATTTAATTCATAGAGAAAAATAATGCTAAAATCAGCTTATTTATGATCTGGAATTCAAATCCAGTGACAACAAAAGAACTAGAACTATCTAACAAAACATTTCTGGAAATAAGATTGCACTTTTCCTACTCTAAGAACGCAATTTCTAACAATCTTAAAGAAAGAGAGCCGTATTTGTATTGAATGGAGATATGCATTACAAGTGCATCAGATTCACAAGTAATGGTTCTGTAACTATTCACAATATGAAAATGTGCATGGAGCTCTCAGAGGTTGGGCCCAGACCACCAAAAGCCTCAACACTGTAAAAACTTTAGGGGATGATTATTCAAAACTCTATATCACATCCAGTGATGTTACAAAACATAATTGGATAGATTTTTCTTGATTTCTCTATTACAGGATGGATATCCTATGCTGTTCTTCCTCTACCTTTCCTCCTCCATCATTTTCCCTTTTAAACGTGATCTTCGATAATTTCGAGAGTGTTTCTCAAACGACAGCCCGCTACGCGTGGCTGTCGTTTGAGTTCATGGAATTAGATTTTCTTGTTCACCTTCTACTAGCCGTTGGAATTGCTAGGACCTCATATGCTCACGTCCGTTGGTTGGCTTCCATTCCCTATTGGTCCAGGCATTCTTAATTTCCTGCACGTGAAGACAAAAGGAGTCAATTTCTTATTATAAACCATCCTTTTCATCATTAGTTCGATTGTTCCCATTTTCATGATCTTTTATTCCTTATTGTTAATGTGAAGAGGGATTTCCTCGAAATTATAATATAATTTGAAGTATTTATAGGGTGAGAATCATACCTTAATCTAGGCTCAATAGTCATCAGTGATAGAATAATGATTAGATGATTTGATTAAAGAATCAGATCCCCAACTTGTGGGAGTAGGAAAATTAGGGGGTTCAGGTTCACCATTTAATGAGATCAGAACCAAGCGTTCAAATTCTTGTTTCAAGAAATCCTAATTCATGCCTTCTTCAGAAATTTCACAACAAAGGTGAAGGAATCGATTATAAAAATCCTCAACGAATTCATTAGGATTCATTCTTAACAGATTGATTATTTTACAAACATCTCAGTAATTATACCTATCGAAGTCTTGATGGAGATCCTTGAGGAAATGTTGAAGGGAATGGATGGAAGCAAGTGGCAAGGTATGACACCATCGATTAGCATGACCTTCGAGGGTGAGTAATAAAATCACACAAGAAAAATATTCATCATTAATTTCATAAGATTCACAAAATTTAAGAAAATTAGAAATGTTCTCAATTATGGATGTTCCATCCTCATCATCAAAATTTAACTCGGACAAGTGATCGAGAGGCTCATTGAAAATTGATAAAGGGAAAAATTGGAGAAACACCCTGGGTGTTGGGTATGTGTTATATTCTTTCCATGACTAGCCCAACGCGTTGTACGTTGCGCCGGGCATAGCACGGGGGGTGGAAGCCCCCCCTGTCAGGGTCCGGGGCAACGCCCTGGCGAAAATGTTTTTGGTATGCGGTCCCACTCATAGGCAGACCCACCCATGTTTTGTGCATGAGTTTTCACATGGTTTTTTGGGTACGATGGTTTTCGACCCCTGGTATTTTGTAGATCCGGTCAAGGGAACTACGGTTATGTTCTAATCCAGGGTTAATGGATTGGGGTTTATGTATGCTTCAGCATGTATATATATGTGTTGTAACACTAAAAGGAACATAATGAAAAATCAAGCTGGTCATCCCGATTTGGGATCCAGGGGAAAATTTCTGTGTTTATCTGTTTTATGTTTTATGTTGTCGCTATTGTTTATTTTCTGTTATAAGATTCATGTGTAGATAATTTCTGTTCAGGGTTAAAACCTACATTTGGTATCAGAGCTATTTCGGCTTCAAGGGGACAGCTTTGCTACTGAGGGTTTTTTGCTCGGGCCTGAGGTAGACCCTATTCAGTGGGAGATCTACGAGATCGATTCTTGCGGTGAAAGAAGATGGCGAGCAGTGGGAAGATAGAGATCGAGAAATTTAATGGTCAGAGCTTTGAGTTATGGAAGCTCAAGATGGAGGATCTGCTGGTGGATAAAGATCAGTGGATCGCAGTAGATCCAGGCACTAAACCAACGGCAATGTCAGATGAAGACTGGAAGAAACTGGATCAGAAGGCTAAGAGCACAATATGGTTGTGTGTCTCAAATTCAGTATTGTTGAATGTATCCGGGGAAGCTACGGCGAAGAATTTGTGGGAAAAACTTGGGACTTTGTAACAATATAAGTCTCTGGTGAATAAGTTCTTCATGCGGAAAAAGCTGTATAACCTGAGGATGAAGGATGTGTTAGACTCCTATACCAATAGGTGTCATTTTTCATGATTGTCTTGATTGAACTATGAAATATGTTCAAACCTTTTTCTTGGACAAAGGTGTTCCATATTCTTGAAAAACAAAAAAATCAAAAAATTTAAAAAATGTAAAGAGGGTATACCCTAAAAGAAAAATCAAAGGGTAAAAATAATAAAAATGGCCAAAAAGTAAAAGAAATGAACCCCATAAAAAACAAAGGCCAAGGAAAGTGTGCAAGTCTAAATGCCACTACTTTTTACTCTGATGTAATAAACAAATTGTGTGCAGCTTGTCAAACTTTTGCCACAATTTATGAAGAGTCAAACTATTTAAACTTGACTCATTCATTTTCAATTTTATGTTGTAGAATAGAGAATAAGTATCTGACCAAATAGTTTAATCTTGGTAGATAAGTAGATAGGTAGAGTTAATAAAAGGTGCTCAATAGTTTAATCTGAGCCCTTGGATGTAATAAGGGTAGAAATAGATAGATTTATCATGTAAAAAGAAAAGGTTGAAAAGAGTTTGCAAGTCTAAATGCACCCTAATAAAGAAGAGAAAATGGTAGTAGTAGATAGGGTAGGTAGATAGTGTTACAAAGTTTTATCTGATGAATGATGCTGCTACATGTTTTTGATCCTTTACTTTCATCACAAATACTGAAGCAGGAAATACACTGGAAAATCACGGCAAGCAAAGTCAAAATCATTAACTTCCCTCATCACTTTCCCCTTAAAGTTTTACTAATTTCCCCCAAAGTACTAAGGTACTTGGAGATCAAAGGGGCTCAAGGCATTTCCTTGAATTTTGGAGGGACCGGACCCTCGGCCCAATGATCAAAAGACCTAAGTACTTAAGATAATTCATCATTATAATCATTCACCTTTAACCTTTTCCTAAGTAAAATCCCATTTTGCTTAGGAAAATCATGCAAAACTTCCATAAAATCCTTCAAAATAACTTACTATTCTAAGTTTAAGTGTTGAAGATGATATATTGTAATTTACTTCACAAATTGTCACTTTCTTAGATGTGCAAAGTATTTTGAGTTCCCTTGTCCTTTTGTCATATTTACATTTAACTCTATTTACTAAATCCCTAGGAAAATTGCCCTATCCTAAGTATATAATTCCTTTTAATTTAATATCCCAAAAACCCTTTATTATGTTTTAACCAAAGTATTTACTTCCAAATATTCATTAAAAACCCGCTTCAAAAGCCCTTTGGTTAAATATATCGTTATATAATAGTCCCGCCCCTATGGTAAGTTAATTATATTAATTAATTTATCATATAATAAAACATATACGAGAAAAACTTTAAACATATGATTTATGTGTTTAACACAAAAATATAAATAAAACCCGAAGTTTTATTTTCAAAAATAAAGCTTTAGAAAAGTCCCTATGCCACCGTGGCTCATCCACCTGGCATTCCACCCGACATTTCAAACACAATTAAAACCCGCGCGCACAATTCCTTACCCCGACCCTTTATAACCATGGAATTAGTTAATTATCTGAATTAATTAATAACGATACTCTCCGCCTATCAGACGCCCCCCGGGGTGATTAATAAAGTTAATGGCGTTTAAAACCCCGCCGGGCCCGCGCAAGAACTATCCCACTATTTCTCCGTTTCTTCAACCGTCGGATCGCCCCTCTGCAGATCAACGCTCCACGTCAATTCCGCTACCCATCCTTTGTCAGAACTTTAACCAGCGGGGGATTGGTGGTATTGAAACAGTTCACCGTCCACGTGTCAATTACTTTGTGGAATCGCTGCCCTCCCGACTAATACCACCTTCGTCCATAAGCGGTGCGAGAGTTACCGCTTACCACTTACCGCCCGGCCTTCCTGCCCCACGTCAGCCCGTACCAAAATGACGTCACTCCTCGAAAAACTAAAAATCCCTTTTACTTGTAAATAAAACCAATTTTTCGTGTTTTTTCCGTTATTTTCGTTATTGAAAACGACTGCGCCCTCTGCTACGATTTTCAAATTTCCGCTAAAATCTACTGTGCTATCTGATTTCGGTCCAAGATTCCGTTGCACCTGTGTTCGAGTACCCTCCTACCATCGCCTGATACCTGTCAAAAGCCAGTTTTCCTCCAAGAACAGGTATTTATCTTATAGCGCTCAGAAACTTCAAGAGAAAGTCTGTTTTCCTTGTTTTCCACTGAATTAGTGATTAAAACTTATCACTGAGATCATCCCCTGAGGTTTTAAAACTGTGAATTGTTCCCCTGAAACTACATTTGTGTTAATTTCCTTCATTTAAATTGAAATTGCACCCAGCCTGTGAAGAAAACCCAGAGACATCCATTTTGAATCCACAAGAACCAAAATGGAAGCCCCGGCAGCCTTGAATGATGCTCCATTTTGAACCTGGTAAAAACCTCCCTCCCTTGTCCATTGGGGAATTGCTTGAAAAATCTACTTAGTTGTCCCCTGAAGAGGTGACCAGAAGATCACATCCTTGGATAAAAATTCTTAATACTAGTCATAAGACTTGTTTACTCCAATATTGTTATCAAATCTATTCAAACAGAGGTTAGGAAGCATAACAGCTAAAGAGTATCAGTGGTTAAAGTGTATCAGGTAAAAGTGAGTGAAAGTTAAAATGAAGTTACAGAGCAGTCAAAGGTAAACAGTAAAAGTAAATACAGAAGACAGTAAAATGGTAAAAAGAGATGAGAATACTTTCACCAATAGTGATTTTTGTCTAAAGTGAAAGTAAAACAGTCAAAAGAGCAAGAAAGTAAAAAGATGAAAAAACATAACAAAAAGGAACATTTTTGCAGAAATTGCATATTTTAGTCATAGTTTTGCAGAAATTATTGTGATCAATCAAAGATGAATTTTACAAAAATGAAGGAGGTTTATGTTCTTAAGAGGACCATATACAAAAACCTCTCTCACTTTTCTAACAGCCATTATGGTTTTGAAAATATTAAACAATGTTGGAAAGCACTTTTTGCAGAAAATTCCAGTTTAAGTCATCATTTTGCAGAAACGATTGTGGCCAATCCAAAATACTTCATACAAAACTGAAGGAGGTTTTTGTTCCTAAGATACCTATCTACAAAAACCTATCTCATTTGTTTCACAGTGGTTTTATAATGAGAGATACTTGTGAATCTTTACAGGCCATTTTTCAGACTCTGTAAAACTCTGTTTTACACATATTTTTTACAGAGACTATTATGCATAGCTGGAGAGGAATTTTGGGAAACTGAAAGAGGTTTATCTCACCAACATATTTATCTACAATAACCTCTTTCACTTTTTACATATCTATTACGGAGAGAGAAATAAAAAGATATCATTGGACCCCAAGTTTTCAGAATTGTTGGAGCAGATTGCACAAAGAAAGGAAGCAGTTAGTGACTTGGATGCCTCATCATCAACTAAGAGTTGGATCAAATTCGAATTCTACTCTTTGTCATCACCTATCGATACAAAATAGTGCCAAATAGATGCATTAGTTTGAGTGTCCTTTAATTAAGTTCTATTTATGTAAATAGTTGGAGAGATTTGTGAACCAATTTTGATATTTGTTTCAAGATATTTTAGTTTAGAATTTGTATAAATACTCCACTCTTGGAAACATTTGGGGTGGATTCTATTACTCTGTTGTAACATTGAGATTTTCAGAATAAAATCATTTTGGAGAAATTTATTCGTGGCTTACTGGATGACGATTTGAAGTACAGGACTTTTTGCAGGATTCATGTGTTGGACTGCAGTTCAATAAGTCTTTCTACCCTTTGTCTTAAGTTTTTTATCAGTTTATAATATCATTATGTCCATTTCTGAATAATTTACATAAAGGATTGAATCAGAATTTACTTAATTGTACTCTGATTTCAGATGTGTTTGTTCTTAATGTTTTCCTCTGAATTAGTTATAAGCATGAATTCTTAAATGCTCTTGCTTTGCTAATTTAAACATTGTTGATTACTGTAATAAAGAATTCTTCATTGCTCTTTGTTTGTAATCATCTCATTTCTTTCTTTTGAACATGGTGAAAGATTCTTAGCTGCCTTTCATACCTTCAAGATCATCCCATCCACTTTAAATTTTAAGGATTGTTCTCTGTCTAGCTATCTTGCCCTGTAAAGCCATCTTGTGCGTAGAATAGAAATCCAGTAAAGCTATCCTTTGACTCCATAGCCCAATGGACTGAAAACTTTCAACCTTGCCCTTAGTTTGTGGATTGCACCATTTTCCAAAACAAACTCTTGAATCGATAACTAGCCTAAAGCCTTCCAAGAACAAAGATAAATTATAAAGAGAGAGCCCTCTCTGGATGCAGATTGGCTAGATTCTGCATCTGAAGGTTGGTTTGTGGTTACCTCGGGTATACTTTCCTCTTACACAACTTCTAGGAAAACCTGAGTGATAACAGGATGGAGACTCGGTGATAGAGCATTTGAACGCCTTCAATACTGTGGTAAGGGAGCTGTCATCTATTTATATTAAAATCTTAGATGAAGATAAGTGCATTAGTTTTTTGTGTTCTCTACCAGACTCGTGGGACAGTTTGGTTATTGCAATAGGTAGGAATACAACTACCTTGAATTTTGATGACATTGTCTCAGCCTTGCTATCAGAGGAAATGAGATGGAGAAATATGGAGGGTCAAAATGGAGATGCCTTATCTATACGAGGAAGGTCCCAAAACAGAAACAAGAATAAGGTTTTGAGTGGGAGATCTAAATCTCCTGGAAAGTTTGTAAATGAATGCTAGAAATGTGGAAAGGAAGGGCACTACAAAAAGGAGTGCAGATCTAAAGCTCCTGAGAAAGGAAAGGGATCTGATGATGCTCCTTCTGCAGAGTCAAAAACCACCTCAGATGAAGGTGGGGATGTGTATTTGGGATGGTATTTGGTTTCCTTCTTCAAGCACATGTAGATCAGAAGTATGCCGGATTTACTCAAGTGCATCCTTTCACTTCACTCCCCATAGGGAGTGGTTTCCGAAAACTGGAGAAATATGATGGTGGTGATGTCTTCCTAGGGGATTATAGGAAGGCCAGAATCATTGGACGTGGAAAGGTCAAGCTGAAGCTGCAAGGTGGAAGGATTAGAACACTTCCTGGTGTTCTGCATATTCATGCATTGGCTAGAAATCTGATTTCTGTAAGCAAGATGGATGATTCAGGAGTAAAAACAATGTTCGAGAAATATGCCTGCAAGATGGGTCGGGGAGCACTGGTATTAATGCAAGGAGTTCGGATTGGAACTCTGTACAAGCTACAAGGTAGCACTATTATTGATGGGTGTAACAGTTCTTTGGCTCCTGAAAGTGGTGTGGAAAGCCTAGCTATCTCTGGAGAAAAGACCATGCTATGGCATCAAAGGCTTGGACATATTGGAGAGAAGGGCCTTCGGATACTGCATAGAAATGGTATGGTAGAAGGTATGTCTAATTTCTCTCTAGATTTCGATTTTTGTGAACATTGTGTATATGGGGAGCATAATCGGGTGAGTTTTCCTTCTGGTGCTAAGAGGGCGAACAAGATATTAGAACTTGTGCACAGTGATGTGTTTGGACCTATGTCAGTTCCATCACTTGGAAAGTCTGTGTACTATGTTTAATTCACAGATGAATTCTCAAGGAATACATGGATATATTTCTTAAGGAAGAAATCTGAAGTCTTTGACAATTTTAAAGAATTTAAGGCTCTGGTGGAAAACTAGATAGAGAAGAAGATAAAGGCGCTGAGGATAGATAATGGTGGGGAGTTCTGTAAGAAGGAATTTGAAGAGTTCTGTAAGAAGTGTGGTATAACACAGTAGAAGAATACTCCATACACACCTCAGAAAAATGGAGTTGCAGAAAGAATGAACATAATGTTGATGGAAAAGGCAAGAATCATGCTCAATGGTATAGGCTAGGACAAGAATTCTAGGCAGAGGCAGTGGAGACTGCATGTTACTTAGTTAACATATCTCCTTCATCAACGTTGGAGGATAAGACTCCACATGAGGTATGGACTGGTAAGAAACCCTCTCTTTCACATCTAAGGGTATTTGGATGTGATGCATATGTACATGTTCCAAAGGAGAGAAGGACCAAGTTGGATAATAAATCTGAAAGGTGCATCTTTATTGGGTATAAGGATGGTTTAAAGGGTTATAAGCTTTGGAACCTAGAAAAAAGGAAGGTTGTGTACAGCTGAGATGTGGTGTTTAGAGAGGTGAAAGATGTTGTTACACATGAAGTCCTACCAAAGGAACCTGAGAAGATAGAGTTTGAGCTAAAGGAGTATGAATCAGACTCTACAACAGAAGAAGATTCAGAAGAGGAAGAGCCACAAACCCCAGCTTTGAGAAGATCAGTTGAGGAAAGAAGGCAACTAGAAAGGTATAGTCCATCTTCTTTTTGTTCAGGTTTTTCCTTAACTATAACTAATGATGATCCCAGAACTGTCAGGGAGGTAGTAGATTCAGAGGATGGAAAACTCTGGAAGGAGGCCATGGTTGATGAAATGGCATCCTTGCATAAAAATGAGGCATGGGATTTGGTGGAGTTGCTGGCTGGAAGGAAGCCCATCGGGAGAAAACGGGTGTTTAAGAAGAAGATGAATGTAGAAGGCAAGGTGGAGAAATACAAAGCTTAGTTGGTAGCCAAAGGTTATTCCCAGGTGCCGGGAATTGATTTTGGTGATATTTTTTCTCTTGTTGCCAAAGTTACCTCTATTATATTACTTTTATCTGTTGCTGCTGCATTTGATTTTGAGATAGAAAAAATGGATGTGAAGACAACATTTCTTCATGGGGATCTAGAAGAGGAGGTCTACATGAAGCAACCTGAAGGCTTTATGGTGAAGGGTAAGAAAGAACTGGTGTGCAGGTTGAAGAAGTCTCTGTATGGGTTAAAACAGTCACCAAGGATGTGGTATCAGAAATTTGATACCTATATACCGGGACTTGGCTTCACTAGAAGCAAGGAGGATCACTGTGTTTATTTTAAATTAATTGCTGACCATGTTATTTAACTGGTATTTTATTTGGATGATATGTTGTTGATTGGAAATGACAAAGAAATTATCCAAGATTTGAAGACCCAACTGTTCTCCAAATTCTACATGAAGGATCTTGGTGCTCGAAACTATATTTTGGGCATGGAAATTAAGAGAGATCTGGCAAAGAGGAAGCTCTGGTTAAACCAGAGGAAGTATGTCGAGACTATATTGCAGAGGTTCAATATGCAGGATAGTAAACCGGTGAGTGCTCCTATTCCTGTAGGTGCAAAGTTGTCTACTGAACAGTGTCCCAAGACATAAGAAAAAGAGGAGGATAGGTCCCGTGTTCCATATTCAAGTGCAGTGGGTAGCCTAATGTATGTAATGGTCTGTACTAGACCAGACATTGCACATGCAGTGGGGGTATTGAGCAGGTTTATGTCAAACCCAGGGAAGAAGCATAGGACAGTAGTGAAGTGGGTTTTCAGATATTTACATGGCACTGGTGATTATGGCTTGTACTACCAAGGAAGACCAGGATTAGAAATAATGTTGGACATTCGTGGTTTTGTTGATGCAGACTGGGCTGGAGATTTGGACCAAAGAAGATCTACAAGTGGGTATGTGTTTAGCCTATTTGGAGGTGCAGTCAGTTGGATGAGTAAAAGACAGTCTGTAGTGGTGCTTTCAACTACAGAGGCAGAATACATAGCAGTCACTCATGCAAGCAAGGAAGCAGTTTGGTTGCAGAGATTGTGTTCAAGTATGGGGTTGGTACATCAAGCTATAAGGATAGAATGTGATAGCCAAAGTGCAATTTTCTTGGCTAATAACCATGCTTATCATTCAAAGACAAAGCACATTGATGTTCAATATCACTTTGTTAGAGATATGGTTGAGGCTAAAAGGGTGTTGTTGGTAAAGGTGGACACTTTGAAGAATGTTGCAGATGAATTAACGAAGTTCGTGAGCACTCAGAAGCTATCTTGGTGTAGAGAAACAATGGGTGTTGAAGAATTGGCCCAATGACTAAGCTCTCTTGTGGCGCCCTGTGGAAAGAAAACAACAAGTGGGAGAATGTTGGGTATGTGTTATATTCTTTCCACGACTAGCCCCACGCGCTGTACATTGTGCCGGGTGCAGCAGGGAGGTCATAGGGGGGGCGGTAGCCCCCCCTATCGAGGTCTAGGGCAGCACCCCGGTGAAATTTTTTAAAGAAGGGATTCTTTACAATACAAAGGCACTTGGGAATAGGGAGATGCAAAGCTTCAGCACTTCAAGACTAGCTTGCCATGGATCTGAGCAAGCTTTTATAGATGGGGAAGGAGGGAGTTGGGATCCTATTATTATGGGATTGGCCCTATCAACAAGGAAGGTTCCATAGAAGGTGGCAAAACCACTTCCCTTCCATAGAACTCCCGCAGCCAAACCTCCCAACTCAAGATATATAGTGGGGCTTGTGAGTTTGTTGAACTCTTCAACCCGCCATCTGTATTTAAAAAAAGTCTGCAAATGGGTGCATGCTATTGTTGTTTCTGAGGACAGAAATACCATGGTGCCACCCTTATGTGATTTCCCTGATTGGCGCGAGCACTGAACTGTCTACCCACGCCAATGCAAAAAGAGTTGTTTTTCATGAGTTTTGCAAGGAGATGTCTCAAGGGAAAATGAAGCTCATACTCAGAGGGATGCATTGATGATGTTTTCAAGGCATGATAGTGTTCACAGGTTACATAATGGGTCCTCCATTGTGCGGGACGGGGAATGGTAGGGACGGTGACAAATTACTGTGTAACAGATGCCCCCTAAAGCATGAGGCCCGAGAGAGAGAGGGGTGAAATGCTTTACGAGAACATGTCTAACTGAAGGCCCGCCGTCGGAAAACCTGCACAGGCAGATACAACTGATATCTCATACATGACATACATGGACGCAGCCATCTAACTAAGATCAAACAAATAGACTCAGGTATGGTCGCAGCCATCCAATCAGTGAGTCATGTATATAATGATAATAATCCACAATCGCAGCCTGGATTACAACAGACACAATCCAGGGTCTTGCGCTCCATCTCGACCCAACAGAGTACAAGTTCAAGCATGCGAATATGTGAGCTGAAGTCGAACATGCAAGAACATCGTCTGATTACCAGCCAATGATGAAAGCTGTTAACAGACGCGAGAGAAACCATCAATAATGACAATGGTCCTCAAGGTACTACAGGTACAATCTACGGCGTGTGAATAAATGAGCTGACGTCGAACACCCGCAGAATCATTCGATCGGAAGTCAATGATGTAAACTTCATGTCGAATGCGACGAACCTGCCATTGAGGCATGCAGGCTCCAAGGTACCATCAGGAGTCTCTAGACCAGCTTCCTGGATAATGAGTTGAAGTCGACAGGAAGTGACCTTGATCGAAGGTGGGCCATAATGATTCCCACATCATCGACACGAGACAGAGGAACATAATGTTTTGTTGTGAATCAGGACTATATAAGAAACAGAGGAAGGTTGATATTTGCAGAGGCCAACTTCTCTTGAACACATGAACGGCACGACAATGGACTTGGCAGTATTTGACATCAACGGATCAGAGGTCATGGTGACGAGGCAGTGAACAGATGAGAGGTCAAAAGAGATTACCCAAACCCATGGAGGCAAAGTGAAGCAATGAGATGAGATGTCCCCAACCTGACACGAATGCAGACAAGTGCCATGTTCAAGAGCGACATACTGCCGACGACAACGACGATGGTTCCATTTTTCCCCCACCATTTCTGGCGAGTACCTCAATTATTTTTGATAACAAGCTTGAAGGGGATAGCATATGCTTGTGATATAAGTCCGCCCTTCGGGCGAATCCATCCTAGTGCATTTAACGAGTCCTAGGAAGGAGAAACTCGGAGAACGTCATTTTAATGGTAAATCCATCACTGTGGTTTAACGAGTTCAGATAAAAGGAAATAACCTGCCAGTCTTTTCACAAGCTTAGGAGAGTTTGAAACGACGTCAGAAAGAAACTCAAAGTCTAGAGGTAAATAGTTCCCTGTATCCGGAAGTTGAAAACAATATCCTAGGAAAACTTCCTAGTTGCGTATAGGGCTGCCAGGGTATTCTTTCGTGAATCAACCATCCCCACCCCGAAAAGGTTAAATCGAGGACTGGTGAATGTCGATTCGTGTCCATTTTAACGAGATCGAAACGACAAGGGCCTCGGCGATCTTTTCATATTTAGAGAGTCAGAAAAGAGCTGAAAGATGACTCAAGAGTGACTTTTTCGTGTATTTACCGAGTCTGAAAAAGTATAAAATACAACTCGTTTCCACCTTTTAAGTCGCAAAAACCTGCCGCTGCACATACCCAACAAGCGTAAAATCCATTTTCGACATAATACATGCAAATATTCGACAAAAATAACTTTTTAGAGCTCATTTAACGTCGAAAAGTTATAAATATGTCTAATTGGTAAAAATGAAATTACTTTTTACTATTTACCTCGGAAAGCAACAGCATCCACTGAGCAGACCGACGGTGATTACACCAATCAGTAACCATTCAGTCATTCCTCTGTCAATAAGGTAAGAGAGAATACGCCTCTTTTTCTCTTCTATATTTTACACATTTTAAGATTTCCTTTATAAATCGGGTCAGGAAGGGCACTTAAAATTTTAGGCCTGCCCAATATGTGTATTCATAATTTTAATTTGTCGCCCACCTAGGCTCTTTTTTACCAGGTTAATCATGACCGGCGCGACCATAGCAAGCAAAATAAAAATAACAAGGCCAACAAGTATCTCAAATTTTCGCCTAAAATTCTGATATTTATACCAAATTCCTTGAAATTTGAAGCTCACCAAAGATCTAATCAGGGGCTTTTGACCATGTGAATGCAGATAAACACTCAAAATGGCAATTGAATGGAAGGAACGAGAACACGGAGATGAGGATGAAGAGGCTATGCAAAGCCAGGCTTGCATGAACGCTCTGAGAGACTGCGGATTGAAAAAGTTCTTCCTCACGCCATGTTTACGAGCTCAGCCCGAGCTTCTCCAATATCTAATCAACATCTGGGATGAAAATGACCAAGTATTCAGAATACGAGACCAGGTGCTAGAATTGGAGGTCACTGACATTTATTTCATTACTGGATTGTCCCGCAGAGGTCCAATCCCTGTACTGACTGGGAGCAGACCATCAGGGGAAAAGATGGAAGAGGTAATGGCACGGGTGTGCCGAGGGGCACAAACAGGATCAGGAAGTAAGAAAGTATACATCTCCACCATCCCTGATCTAGCACTGAGAGTAGTTCTCCACACCATTACGCGGGTTGCTGGGTCGCAGGCTCCGCACGAGGCCACGAAGACTCAACTCCTGTTAGCCTCAGAATGCATGGGTCCCCGACTGTATGATTGGGCAACAACTGTGACCATCAATATGAAAAGGCAGCTCACAAAGTGCAAACAGGGGAAACTGAAGCAGTTTGGGTATGGTTCCATCTTGGTATCGTTCATTCTAGAACGCATACCAACCTTCCAGGGTCAAGAGGCCCATGTGGCGAGTCCGGTACCACGAGAGCCGCGAATGGCTCGCTGGGAAGCACTGATGCCCAGATCTGGAGGTGGCCAACAGATGTCCTGGAAGTCAGAGTTCTTTAGGTGGTTACGGCGCCAACTGATCGTTGTGGAAGATTGGCCTTATTCGGGAACTGACTTTACAGGAGACCCAGATCTCCCACTACCAGAAGGGGATGACTGGGACGAGGAGCTGGGTAAGACCTCATATTTTTGATTTCATGTTTATATGTTTTTTTTTTGTTAATACACACTTGTCTTAACACAATTATATATGCATGCAGATGTAGGACCTGAGAGACCAGCCGGGATGTCTCCTATATTCCGGAGGACACAACTCGCCCCTGAGATCCAGGGGGAAGGTACCGGAGGAGAGGCACTGGTTCAGAACCTCGAGGGGATCGTCCATGGGATCCCAGACCATGCCCGACTGTCAGATGTACCGATGGAGTACCAGCGCCATACGGTGGGAGTTCCAAACCGGCTCCACCGAATCCTGAGGCGGCTAGTGCGTGCAGTGACGTGCTATCATGAGCACCATGCGGATTAGTCTCTAGGATTTAGCCACACCTATTTTTGAGAGACACAGTGTCTCAGGATGTATTAAGACAATTATGTATATTTTTTGAGTTTTATGTGACACACTCTATGTAAAAATTTCGATATCTATATATATACATATCTATTTCTGGATGAGTCTTTCTTTACATGTGATGATGATTTATAAATTGCGCAAATGTCTGTCTAAAACCAAATTTGCTATTGCATCTGTTAATGTATTCAAATGTCTGGGTATATGATGATATGTAATGTAGTCAAAATTCCTTTCCAGTAATCGAATACGCAAATACAACTGTGAATGGATTTGGTTTTCACTTAATAGTGCCCGTTAGTCAAGAACACTGCTGTCGTGGAATTCAGGCACACTTGTTAAATCTACTTTAGATACCATGTTTATCGCCGTTAATAATTCCAACACCGCGCTATATTCCGCGATAATTGTTCACTGTTCCAATCACACCAGTGTCAATCAACCACCAACAGTGATCGTGAGATTACTCAAACATGGAAGATGAGTTCCCCGGTATCATGTGAGGTACCAACTGCGTAAAAACCAACAAATGGATGAATAGACATCTGCACAACCAGGAAGACCTGATCAGTAGAAAGATGTTTACAAATCACACCACACTATACATGCACACAAATGAAAATCACACACCTATGTACACACACCACACCAAGAAATCACTTCAGGCATAGTACTTTTTAAGGTACAACCCATTTCTGGGCTGCGCCAGCGGAACTCCTTCGTAGTCTATAAGCTCGTAGGCCCCATTTTTCAAAACGCGATTTACTATATAGGGCCCGTGCCACATCGGCTGGAGCTTACCGGCTCCAAGCTTATCATGTGCCTGATCATACAAGAGGACGAGGTCTCCTTCGATGAAAGAACGGGGAGAAACAGATTGATCAAAATGGGTTTTGACCCTCTTCTTTTGTGCTTCGATGATCAAAGCAGCTAGACGACGGGTTTCATCCAACCGTTCGAGATACAGAAGACGCTCTTCCTCAGGAGAAGTATCCGGTAAGAGCTCCACACCTAACTTGAGCGAAGGAATTTCACATTCAACCGGCAAAGTAGCTTCCAGACCGTACACCAGTTGGAATGGTGAATCCCAAGGCACTTAGCAGATGTTCTGGGATTTCTGCAGAGGTGGTATTTAACAATGGAGATGCCAACTGGATTATGATCTGAATCGTCGCTGGAAGCACGGTAGACAAACTTTGTTCATCGCTTTCAACCCCACTGCTCGCTGAGTGGCAGGCGGCGTTGAGCTGTCGCGGACGCAGCTCAACGCGAATCACGCCACCCGGCCACCATGTACCCAAGTAATGAGTACCGCATCGCGATTATAGCTTGAGTGAACTCAACGTGTAACAACATGTATGTATAAAACAGCAGCCGCTTTTCTCCGTGCCGCCATTTAGCGGAGTACCGCCTCGCCCACTTAGTGGTTAGGCTCGCTGCCGTATAAATGATATACGGATGCCCCCTCGCCGTAGTGAGGTTATAATGCCGAGAAATTCACGCCCCCATTTCGCGAAAGGGCCGACGGTAATAACGGGATGCAAAGGCAACGGCGGCGCGCGCATCTTGCGCTGAAAAATCTGGCACGGATGGCATTTTCGGACTGCAGTGATACAATCCTTGAATATAGAAGCCCAGAAGTAACCTGCCCTCAGAATCTTTTGGGCAGTGGCATATCCGGACATGTGTCCACCACAGGCGCCACTGTGGCAGTCATTCAAGACTTTTTCAGCCTCGTCCAAGGTAAGGCATCGTCGGAGCACCGAATCTACTCCAATACGATATAAGGTATCTCCTACTATGCGGTAGGGTTGGGACTGGTGCCGAATCCGACGGCGGGCAGTTTTATCCAACTCAGACCGAAATGTCGCGGTCTGAAGATACACTATGATGTCACCATACCAAGGATCGCGAGTATCGATAAGAAACAGAGTTTCGTCCGGTATATGATCTTCTGAGTGTGAAGGAACAGAGTCTGTAGGGAGAGAACATATCAAATCCGCGAAGACCAGTGATTTAGTTGACTTGGCAGTGGTGAACTCCAAGTCAAACTCCTGCAGGATGACGATCCATTTGGAGTACTTGCCCCCTAGTAATTGTCTAGAAAGAATACACGTTACAAGGCATCAACCACCGCGGTCGGCGAAAAGGATGTACGGCGTAGCGCTGTACGACGTACGGGGCTTACGCCAACTTCTCAACATGCATAAGCGCTTGAGCTAGAAGCGTTCTGAGATAGGTAAATATAGGTAATAAACAATATGTTCGCCCCAGCTTCGCTATCCTGCACCAAGACCATGGCATGGTGCTTAATGCGCTACTTAGATACAAAGTGAAGTCGTAGTGGGGAGACGCATAACGAGCATTGACGCAGCAATGTCTTCAGCTTCTCAAAGGATTCTTGAGCGATTTCGTCCAAATGAAAGGGAACATTCTGCTTTAACAAACGAGTGAATCCTTTGGCCACCTCGGCGTAATTCGGGATGAAGCGCCTAAGAAAATTCGCTTTCCCTTGCAGACTCTGCAACTGATAAAGGGAGGAGGGTGACGTGAGATTTACAATGGCCTCAACCTTCAGAGGGTCAAGGCGAATTCCGTCTTTCGAGACTATAAAGCCTAAAAGACGGCCAGAATCGACGCAGAAGACGCACTTGGCGAGGATGAGCTCAATATTGCAGCTCGTAACGAAGAAATATCCGCCAGATGTCAGATGATCTCTCGCTTACCTCGGAATGGCAGGTCGTCTTATAAGGCCGACAATATGGCAATATCGCGAAAGCGATGACATCGGCACTTTCTAATGTATGCTAATGCTCTGCTTCTAATGGGAGTTTTTTATATGCAAAAGTGCCCCACGGACAGATGAATGTGGTCTTATGTTGATCCTCAGGTGCAATGTTAATCTGGTTGTAACCTGAGAAACCGTTCATTAAGGAGTAGATCTCACTTCCGGCGCAATCGTCGATAATCTGATCGATAAACGGAGTGGGATAATTGTCCTTAGGACAGGCGCGATTGATATCGCGATAATCTACACAGACTCGAATGGTACCCTGCTTTTTATCGACAGGGACGATATTGGACACCCATTCTGTAAGGGAGATAGGATAAATAAACTCGCTCGTTAGTTTTCAACCGCCTCTTGATAAAATGTGATGAGGATGCATGACGCTAGCGTTGAAGCATCGTTTCAGACCGGATAGGTTGGAATCTCGGGATTTACAATATTTAGATCAATTCCTACATTTCTTAGAGGACCATGCAAAACATCTCTCAATTCTTTTGAAAGTTCTCAGATAGACCTTCGGGAATTCTCGTGAGAACAAGTCACACCCACAGAATGTTCTCAACAATCCTCGGTTTAACTGCAGAGATGTCGATAGAACAGCTGAGTAATGTTGGCTCGGCCATCTTCCTAAAAGACCCTTGCAAGGCCAAGATCGGTGTTTGAAGAGGAGGGAAGGGAACCTATAGCATAGCGCTTCAGATGGGTCACCATTATTTCAAGCTAGGTAAGAACGAGAGCCGGCGATGTCCATCGCCCCAGGGTAGCTCCTCAAGAGACATAGTTTCAATGATAGCCTCATCTGAAGGAAAAGTCTCTCTAAGAGGATCAGGCGAATCAGCCTGACCAAGCCAGGGGGATTGTGAGTAGACGTCAAGAGCCATGCTCATCGAAGCATGCTGAGGAGGTGGAGGGTCCGATGCAGCAACAATCTCATAGTAGCTGATCTCTACTGGCGTTAAAGGCATGGACTCTCCAAACTCATATACCTGCTCAGGTGTAGGAATCAGCCAGGGGTCATCAGTCCTGGACAACATGTTGACTTGAGCGGTATTCGGTGGCGGCGCAGGGAAAATACCCATGAGGACTGGGTCTTTGAAAAGACCAGGTCCTATGCTGTCAGATTCGGACCTATCTACATAATGATGCTGTTCTCGAGGTGAGGTAAAATGACAACTGATTCAATGGATAATCTGTCTTCGTGAGGGAACTTAATGAATCGAAGATGAGACGGCACGCAGAGCATGGCATGGGTCCAGCTGCGGCCAAGAAGTATATTGTAGTTGAGTTTAGCGTCAACCACTTCTACTTCTACGTTGACAGTTTTTCTCTGTAATGTGATCGCCAGACTCTCGAGAACTCCCAGGGGTTTAGATTCCCGACCATCAAATTCCTCAAGGGCATTGGGAGATGACGACAAGGTTGGAGAGCCGATGGCCTTCCAACAAGCGGAGGATATAACGCAAGTAGATGCACCCTCATCTATGACGGCTCTGTGAACGTTCAGACCGTTAATCCCGACTTGAATGACCAAAGCAATTTGATGTGGAAGCCGGGGAGTAAAATTCTCCAGATCAAAGGTGAGAAGGCTCGAGTCGGCGGGATCGATACCACCGATAGCAGACAGTAAAGCCTTCCGTTGTGAAGGACAACTTTGAAGAACCTCAAGTGCAGACATGGCACATGGCACCTGTGCCAGATCCTCAACGATGCTATAATGTTGAGCGGCACGAGCATTTGGATTATAAGAGGATCTTCGAAGAACACCCTTGGGAGGTGGCTTCACAACGGATTCGAGAGTCGGCTTCTCAATTTCCAATGAACCAGAAGCAGATGCGGGAGGCGGTCCATCCGCCACTGCCTTCCCGGGTGCCTGCTGCTGATTATTGTAATCCTTGGACCTCGTAGCGATAGTGATAGGTGCATTAGTCTTCATCAAGAAAACTTGAGACCCAAACGGTGCAGATGATGAACTTTGTTCGACCATCTGGGTCTGCTGAGATGGAAACGGCTCCTTTAAAACAGCCTTGAGTCCCTTTTTATGAGCCTTTAAGAAGGACTAATTTTCATTCGTCAGACAACTTAGTGTAATGGTCACCTTTCACAAGGAGGCAAGGGAATCTCAAGCATGCTGGGAGCCATCCTCGCCTTAGGTTTTAGATTCCATTAGGGCAATTTCGCATTTTGATTTTCCTTGCCCTTCTTCTTCCCTCGAGGATTTGTCCGCAAAATGGTCTGCACCAGATTCACCTCCGCGTCGGCCCAAAATCGAGAAGCGTGGATTAGCATAGGTATTGTTGGAAGAATTAGCCTTCTGCTTCCCATTCGAAGACTTCTTTAAATTTTGAGAGACGGAACCAATGACGCCATCCACCGTAGGGGTAGGCGGGGTCTTTTTGGCTCCGGGCCGTGGAGCATCAGGCAGGATGTCATAAAGCGTGCCAGATTGCGAATAAACAAGATCCAGGTACTGGGCACGCGCGATAGCTTGTTCCTCCGTCACACACGCTCCCATCACGATATCCTGAGCGATTTTATTTACAAAGGAGGTGGTGAACCAGTGAGTCAAAATCTGATCAGGTATGTGAAACTTGATCAGTCGACGACGACGCCGCCACTCATGGATGTGATCCGAGATGTGAGTGGCCGAGTCCTGCTTCAGGGAAGACAGGAGGTGCGTCCCAGTCTCATACCGGACTGGTAACTGGAAATGCGTGAGAAAAGCCATAGCTAACGAGTTGAAATCCTGAAAAATACCACGGGACAGCTTTATGTACCACTTAGCAGCAGCTCCTGTTAACGTACGCTGGAAAAGACGCAAACGAACCGAATCGTCTGTCCAAGAGTTAGACGAACACCAGAGGTGATACATCATCACATGCGCCTGGGGGTCTTCTCCAGATTTGCCCTCAAACTTGGGACAGTCTCCTGGTATCTTGGTCGGAACCGGGGGCCAATATGGATTATGAGCAATCGGATCATTGGTCAACTTCGAAACGTCCGGTAGATCCAAGGTAGCCAGGAACGGCAATGGAGGGTTAACTACCATGCCAGTCCCAGGATAAGGTCCAGTACCTGCGTTCCACGATGGTTGTGAATATCCCTGCCCCCACGGGTTCTGTCCCGTAGGATTCTGACCGTAGGGGGCATGGTTCGTATAACCAGACTGATTTGGTTGCTGGTAACCATTGTGTGGGGCTTGATAACCAGGATTCGGGCCCTGATTAGGTGTCTGCCCTGTATAAGCAGCGTTTGGATTTGGCTGCTGAGCGTAGGTAGAACCAGGTGGAGGAGGAGGATACTGAGAGCCTCCAGAGTGGTTATAGTTCGGTTGAGACTGACCATGAGAATAATAACCACTCTGAGGATGAGTAGACTGCTGATAAGTGGAACCCTGCGGAGCCTGGTACGTAGGGCGCAGCTGTTGATTTGGCTGCGGCATTGAATGAACAGGCTATTGAGCAGAGTGAACGGAATGAGAGGGCTGGTTCAGACGAATGCTGATTCGAAAGAGGCAGCTCGGACGAACAGGTTGGACCGGATAAACAGGGGCGCTGCTGCGAAAGTTGACCGGTTGTGGCGGAGCCTCAAAGGCATCTTCTATTAAGTCGTTGGCTCGAGGCGTGGACACTGTGTTGTACCGGATGACCCGTTTGGCCGGTAGGAACAGACCGGTGTCATTGAACTGGCTGATCAAGCGCAATCCACATAGGTGGTCTCCGCTAATATAACGTTAGAGACAACAGGATACCGCGTTGTACTCAGAATTCTTTGGGCCGATTTTGCCCCCAGTCAATAGGCCGTCCTCGCTGACACTACTGAAAATGAGTATGTTGACCGCCAGAAAGGCACATGTCCTCATGGATTGTACAATGGCCCTTGCTGTCTGCAGAGTAGCTCTTGGATGGGCTGTCCCCTGGGTCGGCTGTATAGCTGTTGGCCTTGAAAGGTCAGCTCCCTGAGGTTCTCGGGAACTGCTGTACGGTAAACCTTGAACATACAGATAAGCCTCAGGAGCAGGAAGACGCAAAATGTCCCCATGCTCATCAAGCTGACTCGGGAAACCATACACGGGAGTGTCGTCCTGTGCATAGTGCGAAAAGAAAGATCGGTAAGGATCTTGGGGAATTTGTCCAGCCCCGGTGTTCAGCTGTTGCAAAAACAACCGATACTCCTCCGGAGAGATATTCTCCGGTATAGCAGTAGCTAAATAGACATCTTCAGGAGTTGGCCCAGCCCTGGTAGCTGAGACAACAGCAGAAGAGGCAGCTACACAAACAGTGGGCCGCACGGGAACAATTGAGGAAGTGTCAAGGAGACACCTTGGAAAGGTGGAAAAGTGTCTCATTCCTTGCCAGAGATGATCTTCTCACAGAGGCTATGCACTGGAGATAATCCCACCCAGAGATCTGTATCCCTGTGGCAAAGAAGGACTGGCTGACGATGTGGTAGCCAGCTCGGAACCGTCTCCCTCAAACAATCTACGAGGAATGCGCTGATAGTCATCAGACCCCGGAATTTCCTCACCAGAATCACTCATGGTTGATCCTGCCGTTAAATCACGCAGAAGACGGCGAGGACTAGGAGGAAAAACAACAGCAATAAACGGTGAACCCGATGTAAGAGAAAGGAAATCAGCTCCTAATCTCAGTTCAGACAGAGGGTCCGAAAAGGGCCAGTGGAAGTCAACTGGCTCTCCAAAGGGTTGCTCGGCGAGGACCGGTCCCCCGTCAGGGAACTCGGAAACAACAGGCTGCTGTGGTTCAACAGAAGGCTCAGAAGCCTCTGAAGAATCGTCCGTGTAAGGGCTGCCAGTAGACGAAACTGAGGGTTCCGCCACCGTGACAAAAGACTAGAAGAAGAGAGCACACACACACACGGGCTGAAAATGAATTAAGACACACGATCAAACAGTCACAAGCAATATCTAACTGGGTGTGTAATCGTGGGAGATTGATTTTACGACATTGGAAAATAAAAAAATCCTACTGTTTCATGTTTTAAGAGTCAAGAAACGATAAAAAGATGACTCTATCTCTTTCAGAGTTGACACAAGCGTGAAAGGACAAGCGCTTGACGGTCTTTTCAAGTTTAGGGAGTCAGAAAAGACCAAATGACTGCTCAGGAAAAACTAGGCCCAAAGGGTGTACCAAATATCCGTGAACTGCAATATACACCTTGGTTTCAAATAATGAAACAAAAATCGACCAAGGACTTTCCGTACGTGCAGGTAGTCTCCCCGAATGTTGTGTTCGGTGTATCACGGGTATAGGGCGGCAGACTCGGCTTCCTGTGGATAAAGGATTGAAAACCTAGAGGGGTCTCCCTTTATATACGCGACGGTACGGGGAGCGCAAGTCCGTACTAGCGCTGTCTAAAGCCAACAGGCGAACGACAGCTGCTAGGTTTAACGACGCCGGAACACGTCTCTAGCCTAGACCTTCGAAATGTGTTTCGTTAAGTTCCAATGTTGCCTTAGGTTAATTGAATAAATTTTACAGTTGATCTTCAATTAAGTTTCAATTTCCAGGCCCTATCGT
Organism: Pinus albicaulis; assembly: GCA_034641835.2. Lineage (NCBI taxonomy): Eukaryota > Viridiplantae > Streptophyta > Pinopsida > Pinales > Pinaceae > Pinus > Pinus albicaulis. Next base: position 45,182 of record JAXQQM020060993.1, read on the forward strand.
ATGTAGTGTCTCGAAAGACTCCTAAATGCAAGCTATATGCCATAGTGCAACATTTAATTCGATGAAAACTAGTTAAATAAGAGTTGAGAGCTTTTATGCAAACGAAATGAACGGAATACAAACAACAATGTCTCTAATGCAACTAATGCAATTGAAAACTTTTCATTCAAACACTAATCACTAGCGATATGGAAAAGATCACAATTTGCACTAATTTAACAAAAGCAAAAGAGATTTTTTTTTTTTTGATTTTCAATGTTTAATGGCTAATGTGCACTGAAAACAAAAGGAACAATTTGAGAAATGATATCTAAGAGAGCGAAACAAACAAAATTCACTCAACAAAGCAAGCAACCAAATCTCCAAATCGACCCAAAGTCTCTCAAAGCAAAGAAAGACTCGAAAACTTCCAATGGACCGTGTGATCTAGGTCCAAAGCAAGGGCAAACGAATTCCGAATGAAGGAATGAACAATCACTCAAAAGACGCAGCAAAACAATCAAAGACTGTTAAAAGAGCGTGGAGAACCAATCAACAAGTTGACAGGACAATCAAGACACCAAAACTCCCAAGGAGGGCTCGATACACTAAGCCACTAGATGCCCTAGAGCTCAAATCGTGAAATCGGTAGATAGAGGCAAACAACCAAAGGATAGCGGTGAATTCCAACCAAACAAGACTCCAACACACTCAGACAATCAAGAAATTAAGAAGAAAAATACTGGTCAAGTCCAGAAAGCTCAAAAATGAAGAAACTCAAAAAAGTCACAGGGGTGGCGCGACTGTGGACTTGAAACTGGCGCCAGAGGCCAATTGGCGCGAGACAGACAAAGGAAACAAGCGCCAAGTGGCGCGACTGTCGGGTTAAAAACCGCGCCAGTCGAGTTCTTCAATAAAAATTAAAAAACAAGCTATTCTGAAAGCAGACCAATACAAGCTAAGCAAACCAAGAAGCTAAAATAATGAAAGAATCCAACCCAGAAGGTTCATCAAGCAAGGAGAAACAATCAAAGCGAAACAATCATAAACGAGACAAGGAAAACCGGAAGCTCCCCAGTGGAGTCGCCAATTTGTTGAGGAGGTAAATCCCCTCTGCGGACAGAGGCGATCCCTACTAGCCCAGCAGGGGTCTAGCAACAAACAAACAATGCTATGACGCAAGCTCCTAATTACGAATGAAAGAATTGGGATAGAAGCCTACCTGGATTCCAACGCTATGATCTGAAGAAGAAGTGTCCCCGTCCTTCAGCCCTGGCAGATCACAATCCTTCCACGATCTCCGCGGATGAACACCTGCACATAGAAGAAACGAACAGATACAAGCATAGGAACTAGCATACGTAACTAAACATCGGTCAGAAAAGATATAACTCGCATTAACATGATGGAAAACGGAGTGGAACCATAATCATAGTCATCTATTAAAATGATAAACGAATAGAAGTTACAACCAAGTTATGACGTCGCAGCTTCCTTCGAACGGGTCTCCGGTCGTCCACGTCTCGCAAAGCTCGCCAAGGAAAGGGAAACCTCTCCAGAGTCTCGTAACAATGGTCTCCTCGCTTGAATGGGCCTTAAGGGAAAGAAGGGATTCTTTACAGCACAAAGGCACTTGGAATAGGGAGATGCAAAGCTTCAGCACTTCAAGACTAGCTTGCCATGGATCCTAGCAAAGCTATAGATGGAAGGAGGAGCTGGGATCCTATTATTATGATTGGCCCTACTGTCACGAAGGTTCCATGTGAAGGTAAAACCGGTCCTCTCCATAGAACTCCTCAACAATGCAAACTCCCAACTCAAGATAGGCAAGGTTTGTGAGTTTGTTGGAACCTTCTCACAACTTCCATCCATATTTAAAAACAATTAAATGGTAAGCATTGTCGCTTCGAGTGTGGTAAATGCCCAAGGGCGCGACCCAGCGACGCGTGATTTCGATCGCTGCTGTAGCACCTAACCTGCCTACCCGCGCCCAATGCAAAGAGCTGCTTTTTCACAGTTTTGCAAGGAGAGATGTCTCAGTGAAAATGAAGTTCATACTCCGAGGGATGCCATACTCAGAGGGATGCATTGATGATGTTTTCAAGGCATGATAGTGTTCACAGGTCA